>PVKA01013413.1:8257-55148 GCA_004027165.1 Ctenomys sociabilis | reverse complement strand
TTCTTTTGTTATTTATTTCCAGTTTCATTGCACTGTGGTCAGATAATATGCATGGGATAATTTCTGTTTCCTTGAATATACTTCAGCATGACCTACAGACTAGTATGTGGTCTATTTTAGAAAATGACCTATGTGCAGCTGAAAAAAATGTGTATTCAAATGTGGTTGGGTGAAACACATTGTATGTGTCCACTAAGTCCATCTGTTCAAGTTCTGGCTCAGTTCTGTTACTACTTTGCTAATTTTTTGTCTGCTTGACCTATCTTATGGGGATGGGGGTGTTAAGGTCTGCTGTTAAGATTGTGGTGTTGGATATTAGATTTTTCATGTCCATTAGCATTTGTCTTATATAATTGGGTGCTCCCATGTTTGGTGCATACACATATGATGGTTACATCTTCCTCTTGAATTTTTTCCCTAACAAATATGTAGTGGCCTTCATTATTTCATTTGATCATTCTTGGTTTGAAGTTTAGACTGTCTATGAACAGGATTGCTACCCCTGCTTTTTTCTGCGGTGCTGGGGCATGTATTTATCATTTGACTATCAGCCTATGAATTTCTTTATGGGTTAAGTGTGTTTCTTGTGTACAACATATTGTTGGATTTTGCTTCCTAATCCACTGTGCCAGTCTATTTCTTTGAACTGGTGAGTTGAGTCCATTTACACTGATGGTTATAATTGAGATGTATTGACTTATGATTGACATGTTATTTACCTGCTGTTGTATACCCCTTTTTCTCCTATGTTTAATTGTTTGCTCTATTTGGTGGTTCTTTCCATTTTCATTCATGGAGTTGTCGTAATTTTAGTCTCTCTCTAGAATATCTTTTACTAGTGTTTGTAAGGATGGCTTTGCCATCATGAAATTCTTTAGTTGTTGTCTGTCATGGAAGTATTTTACTTCTCTATCAAACTTGGAAGAGAGTTGCAGGGTATAGCATTCTGGGCTGGAATTTGTTTTCTTGGAGGATTTGAGGTACTTTGCTCCGTGTTCTTCTTGACTTGATGGTTTGTGAAAAGAAATCTTCCATTATTCTGATGGGTTTTCTTGTAAACGTGAGCTGTTTCTTTTTTCAAGCACCTTTTAGTATGTTGTTTTTGTTCTGGATTTCTAGGATCTTGATTATTATATATCTGGCTATGTTTTTAATTGGGTTGATGTTATTTGGAGTTCTGTGTGCTTCGATTACCTGAATATCAGAGTGTTGCCCCATATTTGGGAAGGTTTCTGCTATTACTTCTGCCCATGTTCTTTTTATATCATTTGTGTTGGCTCCTTCCTTCTCACTGATGCCTATTAGTCTCACATTGTTCACCTTTGCATCATCTTGTAGATGTTGAACTATTTTTCGGGCTTCCTGGTTGTTTTTTTAGAGATCTTTCTTCCTTTTCACTAGCTGCAATGGTGTCTTCAAATCTGAAACTCCATCTTCACTTTGATTCAAACGATTCTGCCAATTTGTGACTGAGGTTTTAATTTCCTGTAGCTCTCCTTGAATCTGCTTCGTGCATTCTATTTCTTTCCTATGTTGATATTTCAAGGATTCCATTATTTTTCTATTCTCTATTTTTTATCAGTGTCTCCTTTAGAAGCACTTAGTACTTCTTTCATTATAATTATCATTTCTTTTTTTTTTTTTTTTTTTTTTTTTTTTTTTTTTTTTTTTTTTTTTTTTTTTTTTTTTTTTTTTTTTTTTTTTTTTTTTTTTTTTTTTTTTTTTTTTTTTTTTTTTTTTTTTTTTTTACTTCAGAGATTCTTTCTGATTGATTTCCTCTATACCCTTTTGCAGTTGTCTCTTTACTTCAGACACTATTATTTCAGAGATTCCAGGTGTATGATTTCCAATTTCTTCTATGCTAGTGTGTCCTGATGTGTTCTGGGTGGGCTTGGGGCCTAAGACTGCATTTTGCTTCTTCTCTTTGTCATTTTATATAGCACTATCCTCTGACCTTTGATGCAGTTATTACCTTAGCACCTACCTACATACTTATCTGAGAGATTATGTAGTTAAGGCAGTTACAGTTTTGTATTTCCAGAACTACAATTAGGAATCCTAGTAATGGGTAGTGATATTTAGCAGTTGGTAAACTTTTGTAGCTAATAGGTTTGTATTTTCGACCATAAGAGCAAGCATTATGTCTGTGTAGCTAAGCAGATATTAAATTGGGAATTTGTATATAAGTTAGTTCCCCTAAGTTCTGTCTGATCACCTCCCCTTGATGTACCTGGGGTCTTCCAGGCAGACTAATTCACCCTGGTTCCCTGTTGCCCCCTCTCTCAATCAAGAAAGAAAGAGAGAGGATGCTTTCATAGATCTGGGTCTAGCAAAGTGTCTCAGCTTACCAGGTCCGGATTTACCAAGTTTGAACTCATCCAGATGTGCCTCACTTGGACCTGGCTACTGTGCTTCTTCCTGCTGCAGCCCATGGACGTGAACCTGCTGTCCCCTCTGGCAAGATGTTCAGCTCCTGGATTAGCTGGGTGGGTCTGGCCACTAGCATCTCTGCAGGGAGCTCTACCACAGGGTTTCACTCCAGGCCTGTCTGATGGAGGAGGAGGTTCAGGCAAGTGTGCGCATGGTCCCACGCATACTCTGGGCCTGGGCTCTGGCTGGAAAGGCAGCAGTGTCTTTAAGAAAAGAAAAAATCTACTAGAATTTTGTTTGTTTTGAGAGTGCATTGAGTCTGAAGACAGATACAGACAGTAGACATCTCCGTAATACTGAGTTTTGTGACACATCAATGAGTCTCCCTGTACAGCTTGGACTCCTGGTGATCCTTCTGTTTTCAGCTTTCCCGGCGCTGGGATTACAGGTGTGCAACACTACACCCAGGGTCAGTGACCGGCTCCCTGGGCCCATGGTTGGGGCTGGCGTGACCTATTGTGTTGAGGATCAAACCCAAGTCCCTGCACTTGCCTAAGCAGGTGCTTAGTCCGCTGAGCTATCTCGCGGGCCCCACATCATATATCTTAACATTCATTTAGGTCTGTAATTGTCTCAGGGATGTTTCTGTGGAACTGGGGCTGTAGCTCCACAGGACAGCACCTGCCTGGTAAATGTGAGGCCAGAAGCTTTCTTTCCCACAGTAAACATACTCTGCTCTTAACCTCCAGTTGTTCCTAAAATTCATCCTTCAGTTTTAGAGAACTGATACTGATCCCAGGTACCTTTCAGGTGGGGAGTTTCATTCCCCTATATCACTGAGTTCGATCCCCAGTACCACGAAAGTAAAATAAAATTAAAAAAAAAAAAAACTTTTTAAAGAGAGAGGGACAGGAAGTGTTACTGAGTAGTACAGCCCTTGCCTGGAGTACAAAAGGCACAGGATTCCACCCTGAGTACTGCGTGAAATTTAAAACTAAAAGGCAGCAAATCTGGCTCCTTGGGCTGCGCCTCTCAGTGTGTCTTTCTGGAAGACAGCTGGGAATGGAGTAGTCGAAAGAAAAAAAAAAGACTAAAAAAACTACAAAAACATTTTGCTTCTTTTTTTGTGGGGGGCGGGATATTGGAACATGAACTCAGAGCTTGCCAGGTAGGTGCTGTGCTACTGAGCTGCATCTCTGACCCTCTTGTGTCACATTTATTCCTAAGTTTATTATACATCTGGATGCTTCTATCAATGATACTATTTTATAGTGCAATTTTTGCTTTTATTGCAGACATATAATTGATTTTTGTATGTTAATGTTACATCTTAAGATATTATTACTTATGGTAGCATTTTTGAAGCTTCTGTCAAGTTTTAGAATCTTCCTTCCTACATGGAATGTCTCTCTCACTTGCTTGCTTGCTTCTTCTTTGGGCAATACCTTCCTACAATCTTGAAAAGAACTGCTGGGTGGGTATCCTGTCCTACCTGGTCTAATGGGAAAAATAAAATAGTCTTTTCCCTGAAAATGTGGTGCTGCTTATTATGAGCACAGCAAATAATTTTTCTTTTACTTCTACTTTAATGGAGTTTATTGTTTTTAAGTTAGGAATAGTAATTGAATTTTTTATATACTCTTTATGAATTTACTAAAACATTTATAGTTTCTAATTTAAATTTTACTATGATGGTAAATTACCTTTTCTTTTTGTTTCTTTGCAGGACATGGGGTTGAACTGAGGGAGGGCCTTTGCATTGAGCTATTTCCCCAGCCTTTTTCTTTTTATTTTGCAACAAGGTATCACTGAGTTGTCCAGGCTAAGCTCAAATTTGTAATCTTCCTGCCTCAGCCTCCTAGAGTATTAGGATTATAGGCATGCTCCAGCACATCTGCCTATGATTGATTTTATTTATGCATTTTTGTATTTTGAGGAAGGCTCTACAGGGTGTTCGGGGTCTCACTACTAGATCGGACCCAGAGTGATCCTCCTGTTTACAGCCTCCCAAGAGCTATGATTGATTTTAAAGTGTTATCCCATTCATGGTACCGATCCCCTTTGTTATGAAGTGCCATCACATTTCATATATTTTATTTAAGGAAGTGTACATGTATGTATAGAAGATGTGGTCTGTAATTTTCTTTCTTCAGTAACCTTTCCATTGGATTTTGGGTTGAGGATGCTATGGCCCTCGTAGAGCAAAATGTACAGTATTCCCTCCTCTCCAGCTTGCCATAAGAGTTTGGTCAGAATTAGCATTATTGCCTCTTAAATGTTTGGTGGAACTCACCAGCATTTCGAAACCACCTGGACTGAGGATTTTTTTTTTTCTATGAATAGATCTGCGTTTTTTAAATTAATTTCATTGCAAAAGAAATGGCAATGAGACAGTTACAAACAGCTTAGTAGGACAGGTATAGTAATTAACACATTGCATGTTGTCGTCTTCATAGTACAGGATGCAGACATGGTATCTTGTTCAAACGCTGTTGGTACAAATCTTTCTTCTCACTGAACTAAAGGCTCAAAACATCACACCCAGCTTCTTTAGTTGTCGCAGGGCTCTCTGGGCCCTCCAAGGCGAGCTCTGGCAGCCGTGTGTGTCGAAGGCTTTGTCCTCGTCCTGAGCCCGTCTGGGGCCCTTCATTCTCCATGTCTTTGTGCAGCTACAGCTGCTGCCACTTGTGTCTCCCTAAAGAATCTTCCTCAGCGTGGAATGAGTGCGGCTCCGCTGGTCAGTTTTTGTTTGTTGTAAAAAATAATATCCTTACGGCTTTGGAAAGGCATTCCCGTCGGCTGTAGAGCCTCAGTTAGGTTGACAACTTTTCAAATCGTCAGTACAAGTGCCTGCCCCATGTCCTCCCACTCGCTGCGTCAGACGGGAAAGCCACTGCCGCCCTTGTCCTTGTCCTCGGTGTCGTGGGTCTCCAGCCTCTGCGGCTGCTTCCCAGCTTCAGGCACAGCGTGCCGTGGGCCCTGCGCTGTTTTCTTGTGCTCAGGGGTCCGCTGAGCTTCTTAAATCAGTGAATTTATAGCTTTGTATCAGTTTTGGATATTTTTCAACCATTAGTGTTTTCTTCCCCCATCTGTTCCTTTCTTGGAACTGTAATTACATACGTGTCAGGCTCCTGAAGTTGTGGGATATCAACATCCGCTTCTTTTTTCTTTATTCTGTGCTTCCTTTGGGGATAAGTTTTCATTGTTATAGTTTAATTTCTGCTAGTCTTTTACTTTTTTCTTTTCTCTGTCTTTTTTTTGCTAGTCCTGTCTTCTGTAGTTGTGTTCAGTATATATTTTTTATTTTGTACACTATAATCTTCATCTCTAGAAGCTGACTTGGGGCTGGCAAGATAGCTCAGTGGTCTAAAGCGCCTGCTTTGGCCAGCTTAGGCAAGCTCCCAGGGACCGCGGTTCGATCCCCAGCACCACATGCCGTGCCAGCCCCTTCCCCAGAGTGGGCTGAGCTGACCTCGTCCCCTGCAGAAAAAGAGTCCGTGATGTGTAGCGAGACACTGTAATAAATAAGTAAATTTAAAAATAAAATAAAAAAAAGAAGCTGACATGGTTTTTATATCTTCTGTTCATATGTTCAAGTTTTGTTATTATTCAAGGTGTTCAGACATGTGTAAGACAGGCACAAGCACTATTTTAATGTTCGCATCTGCTTATTCTAAAATCTGTGTCCATTCTGGGGGCATTTATATCATATTATCTCCCAATTGTGGGTTATATTTTTCTTTGCATGCCTGGCAATATTTTGCTCTTTTCTCACTCATCCACTCACTTTCTTTTCTTTCTTCAGTACCGAGGGTTGAGCCCAGGGCCTCACACTTAATAGGCAAGCATTCTACCACTGAGGTACCTCTAGCCCTTTTAAATTTTATTCTAACACAGATTTTGATAAGCTGCTTGGCCTTGAACTTGTAAACCTCCTGCCTCAGCCTCCCAAGTAGATGGAGTTGTAGGCATGCCCCACCATGCCTGGCTACCTGGCAGTTTTCTTAATTGTGTGCTGTACACTATGAATTTTATCTTGTTGGCTGATGGTTACTTTTGTATTTCTGTAAATATCCTTAAAATCTGTACTTGGATGCAGGTAATACATTACTTAGAAGCAGCCTGAGTTTCTTCAAATCCTGTTAGTGTGAATCATTTGCACTTCAGTCCCACTGAGAATTCTACCTCATATGCCATGGCTTGGGATGTTTTCCTGGCTGTTCTGGTGAAGTTACACGTCCTGGCCCTGTGTAAATGTGGGAGCTGATCCTTTAAATCCCCTGGGTTGGTCACTGCCCTGGCCTCAGGCAGTTTCTGTATCCAGACAGCAAGGTTCCCACTCTGCTGGATACGCTGAGATCTTAGGAGTTCTCTTTCTGTGCAGCCCTTTTCTCCGGGTGCTCGGGGCTGCAGTTGTCAATCCTTTGGTCTACTCGCTCTGGGTTCTGTCTCTTTGCCTCTTCTTGTTAAGATTTTCCCTCCCCATCCCCCATGGCCTGAGAACTTTCTCTAGGTAGTGGCCTGAAGCAGGGCTAGGGACTGACTTGTTTGTCTTCTGTCTTGGGATCACTTCCAATCTTTAAACAAGTTCAGATTCTGTAAGCCTTTTATGTTTTGTTTGGAGTTTGGTTTGGTTAGGTTTGGTTTGGTTTGGTTTTGGGGGGACAGGATCTTGCTTTATAGTCCAGGCTAGCTTTGAACTCATGTTGTGGCCCAGGCTGGCATCAAACTCATAATTGCCTTTCAGCCTTAACCTCCTCGTGCTGGGATTATAGGTGTGCACCACCCTGCTTGGCTTGTCCGGTTTTTCAGTTGTTTCCTGAGGGAGGTCTACTGAGTCCTTACTGTTGATGCATTTTCATTTTGATGAATAAGTCCTTGGTGGATCTTCCCAGATACAGGCTAACCCTCGCCCCACCAAGTGCATCGCGTGCCGTGTGCAAGGCCATTGGTTACCACACATCCTGTGTTTTTGTTTTTATTAGCATGATAAGCAAAAATAAGCACCTTATAGAATGAAATCTTATCTTTGAAAATCAAGACTATAGTTCACCAGTTAATGAAATGCAGTTACAGATAAAAATCCCTTTTAAAATCACACACACACACACACACACACACTTTTATAGTTCAAGATTGTCTTTCCTGCATAAACTATGCCCATTATCATGCACCTTGCGTTTCTCTGCAGTGGAAAGAGAATTTAACAGTGCTAATTCACTTAAGTTCAAATCTTTCTCAAATTTTACACTTCCCCGTATCTTTTACATAATTTTATCCACAACTGATTACAGAGATTTCTTAATCTCTTTGCTTTCCTCTAGTGTTTTTAAAATATTCAAATCACTTCTCAGAGGAACAGAACCCTTTGCACATTTATGTTTCATCCACATGCAAGAGCAGGTAGCTAAATTATGCAACAACAGATGCAGCTGACTTAAAAACATTGAGAAACAGGCCTCACCTCCTCCCACGAACTACGAACATATAACTCAACTAATAAAGTGGTAGTGTGGAGCTCCCCAGAGTCGCTGTGCTAGCTGCTTTTCTCACAGCTGGGACCAAATGCCTGACACAAGTTCAAGGAGGAAAAGGCCATTTGGCTCATGGTTTTTAGAGGTTTCAGTTCATAGTCAGCCGGCTCCAAGGCACGGCAGGAGGGCAGAGGGGCACCACAGCCCACAGCATGGCAGACCGAAGCAGCAGGCAGTGAGGCAGGCCTCCCTTTCCCTTCTATCTCATCCAGGCTGCAAGCATATAGGGTGGTGCTTCCCACTCCCAGCCTGGGCCTTCCCATTATCCACCCCTGGAACTATGCTAAACCAATTGATGAACTAATTTAACACCAAACACCCTTAATCTCAGGGCCACACACCCTAGATCCAGATGGCTCTGACAGGTCCCACCTCCAAGCACACGAGATCTCAGGTGCCATCTAGATATAAGCCTAGCAGCGGCTCTGTAGCAAAGGCTTCTCTTCTGCGCTCACACCATAGCAGTCTACCCAGAGGACCAAGAGGCGTGGGTCTCCCCAGGCTGCAGTCAGTTCTCCAGACACACGCGCTTGTGGTCTTTGGTTCATTGCGGTTCCAGCATTGTCTACATGGAGATAGCATTGGATCCTGCTGGTCAAAGGCTCCTTCTCCAGGGTCATCCCTCTGCCTGTTTGGAAGCCAGGCCATTTGCCTGTATTCCTTCACTGGCTGTGTACCTGAGCTCTCTCAGCTCCTTTGCCCAGCTCTATTGGTTTGCTAGTGTAACTCACATCTTCAGGGAAACACCACTGTTTACGCTAAAGACTGTCCAGGAAGGTGCGTGGGAAAGGTGTGCACAGCTCCCACGGGCTCTTCTTGGGGCTACAAGGAGCTTCTCCATGGCCAGCTATCTGGCAGTTCTCCAGCTCCTGTCCTCTGGTGTCTACAGAGACTTACACAGCCATCACTGACCATCAGTAATCTGCTTACAAGGGCCAGCCAAATACCTCAACAGATTAAAGGGAGGGTTTCGATCCCCAAGCCTGCCATGCCAGCCCCACCGGGGCACACTGAGAGAGCAATTGAGACAGGGTGTGGTGGCACACGCCTGCAATCCCAGCTTTTGGGAGGCTGTAAACAGGCAGATCACTAAGAGTCTGATCTAGTAGTGAGACCCCGAACACCCTGTAGACCCTTCCCTAAATTACAAACTAATAATAATAATGATAATAAGAATAATAATAATAAACTTCGGCTGTAGCCACCCTGCTCCCCACTAGGGTAGGACTCGCAAAGTTTTAACCATGTGTAGTCCTGCTCCTGTGACCACCCCAACCTGCTCCTGTGACCACCCCCGGTCCTGAAAGAGATTAGGCAAGCGCAGGGACTGGAGTTTGATCCCTGGCATCACATGCCGTGCCAGTCCCTCCCCCAGGCATGCTGAGCGCCCCGAGACCAGGTGTGGTGGTATGCACCCCTGTAATCCCAGTGCTGGGCAGGCTGAAAACAGGGGGATCACCACGAGTCCTAGCTGCGTAGTGAGAACCTGTTCTCAGAAAAAGAATGAACAGTCTAATTAAAAATAGTTTACTCAGAAGTTGTATTGTTAATAACAAAATCATAACTTTTACATTACTACAAAATGATGTCACCTCACACATAGTTATTAGTGGCTTTTAAATTCACGTTATTAATTCAGATCTGTGTCCCAAACTGTGTCGTATGCAGACGTAAGCCTGGTTCACAGCTGCAACTTTGCGTGTTAATAGTTTGTTTCTGTGGCTTCATGGAGAGGTGAGAACAGCCCAACATCTTTGTTTCTGACCCTTGCAAGGCTTTTCTGTTAAAAATAAGTGAGTTTAAAGAACATATTTCAGTGCTTAATTTAAATAAATGCTAGACAATGAAATAATAACAGTTTACTACAGAGAAGCACAGACATTTTAGCATCTCTTAAAACTATTAGCATGAAGCCACATGAACAAACCAATTAATAGAACAGAAACTCATAGCTATTAACCGTTCATAGATAACAAAAATACTTTTTATTTCTGTTTTTTTAGTTTATTGGTGAATTTTAGATATGCACAATGATTATATTCATATGGAATTTGTATCCATGAATGATATATTTTGATTGTAAACACACTTTATAAACCACCTGTTTTTAGCATATTAAATGAGTTGTACTTATGTTAGTTATTAAAATTAGGATACATTAAAATGTTTTAACTTGTTCTATAATTTGACAAAAGGCTGTATTTTTGGATATTTTCCCTCCAGAATATTCTGAAAGGGCTTAGAGAAGCAGATTCTTTCGATCTTATGTCTGTGTTTAAAAGATACATAGGCAGATAATCTCTGAAATATATTTAATATACTCAAATACATTATCATTCACAAAATTTAAGAAGCAAATACACTAGTTATACTTAGCAAATATTTTTAGTATTTTAACTATTAATAACTCAGATTAAAAAAAGAAAGGGTCGGGCCACATAGCTCCGTGGACTAAAGTGCCTTCTTAGGCAGAGTGCAGCAACCAGGGCTCAATCTCTGGTATGCCATGCTGGCCCCACCCCTGGGTACACGCCTATAATCCCAGTGCTTGGGAGGCTGAAAACAGGACAGTCACTACAAGTGTCATCTATGTACTAAGACCATACAGACTCTGTACTAAATATATTTTTTAAATAAATAAATAAAATAATAGCTCAGATGTTTACTTAGATATCCATCTAGTTTTTAACAATTACCTCTGCACTGTAAACAAAATGTAAAAGCATTGGAGAAATACAAGTTGATATCCCAGAATGCCCTGGTTGGTTTGTTTTGGCTGAGGAAAAATAACTCAAAAGTTCTAATCAATAACTAGAAATACATCTAAATATATGTGCTGTAGTCAAATGCTCTTTTTAAAACCTTTGAAAAGTTTTCTGGGGCTTTTAGCTTTGAATATTTACATTAACCCTAGTGAATTTTTTTTTTTAACTGGATATGGTGTAACCAAAAGCAAACCATCCTACACAATAATGCCCGTAAGTAAATTCCCTTGAAAGGCTGTAAAGGAACTTTATTGGCCGTAAGCATTTGAAATGGTAGAGCTCAGATGACCTAGAAAGACCCAGAAACTGTAGGAGGAAATACTGGCCTGGTATCAGTGACCTTTGGCTTGTCATTCCAGAGTTGAGGAAGTTATTACCCACATGAACACTGCCCCAGCTCTTTCAGGAAATCAGAATGCGTGGCATGCTTGGACCGTGTTTATTACTGAGACACAAGGTAACACATACAACAAAGCTGTCTTCTCCCTGTCATAGACTCAGGAAGGACGTTCTCAAGTGAATCTTTATTAGACGGCATCTAATAAGCAGAACTTTTCCACTGCTCCCAGTTCTCACTGTAACAAGCCAAAGGGCAGGAGATGTCTGTTATCCAATTGGACTTCTCCTGAGTAGAATAACCAAGGAGAAGCTACCAGTCTTTAGAAACTACCCTTGCTCGTGAAAGCTGTCCTGAGAGATTCTGGAAAAAAACCAACCCCAAAAGTAATGTAGACATAACAAAGACACCACCAGAAGGATAAGATCTTCCCCCCTCACCTGCTACTCACCAAGACTGACTTGTGGGGGACTTGGCTCCTTGGAGCAGTCAGAGCTTAAAAGCTATAAACCATTACTCTTTTTTTTTTTTTTTTGCCAGCTCAGGCCTGCCCTGGCAAGGCATGTGGTGCCAGGGATCGAACCGCAGCCCCTGTGCTTGCGTAAGTTTGCCTAAGCAGGCATTTTAGACCTCTGAGCTGTCTCACTGGCCCGGCCATTACTCTTTTAACCAGTATTTGGCAATAGCGAAACACTGTTTCTTAAGATCCCTTCTGCTGATGCTAGAGACAGCCTTTGCATTGGCCAATGCTACATGACATTTCTGAGAAGCTAAAAACCTTCAATTTTTAAATAAAATAGTGCCCAGCAAGTGCTATGGTAATATGCATGCCACATTTTCTCGGACCCCACCTACTCTGATCACCAAGACTCCTAAAAAATTTAAAATGTTAATTACATTCCCTTCATCCTCTTTAGTCTGTCTTATAACCTTTGCAAAATTGAAATTACTCTTCCAAAAGTCAAACCGCCGAACTGTAATTCTGACTGGCTAGCACAGGCAGGACGTGTGTTAACATTGAGAGCACAGCTGCATTACATCTTCTAAAACATTTCCTTAAGTCAGATAAACAAAAGGCATTTGAGTATCTGCTTTTAAAATTACTGAGTACTTATTTTTAAATTAATTTGGCACCATCGAAATGATATAGAAACGCAAACACATGTGTAGACATCACATATAACTCACACATGCACACCAACCCACACAAAACAAAGACTTAAATTTAAATAATGCTATCAGGCCAGGGAGATAGCTCAGTAGAATAAGTGCTTGCTTGGCAAGTGCAAGGGCCTGAGTTCAATCCCCAGTTCTGCAAAGAAACACATAAATGAATAACACTATTAGGATGGCTTAATCCTAAATTTTGTTTTGTTCTTTTCTACCAGGAATCAAACTCGGGACTTTGCACTTGCCTGGCAGGTGCTGTGCCACTGAGCTATATCCCCAGCCCCTTAATCTTAAATTTGATATCAGAAGAGTTTTTTATATTAGCCAGCTGAAAAATATACATCCCAAAGGAAATTGTTTGCCCTGTAATCTGAATGTGAATTTACTACAGCTTTTTAATTTTTCTGCCTTAACTTCTCTTATAGGTTTTGTTCCAGAAAACAGACCAAACATGGGGAGAAATGACAGTTAGATGGTTTAGGAGGCAGTTTATTTACAGCATTGGGCTTGACTGGAATTCCCAATGAGTCAGCCCTGCCCACTAAGGCCTGGGGACTTTTATAGGGAAGGCAAGTAGGGAGGTACAAAGGCAAATTTGACATATTGTGATTGGAGGGTTGTATGACATCATAGGTTGCCAGGGGGCCTTAAACATCTCAAGTTACATTGCAAGGCCATCCGTTAAACAAGCATGAGTTACACAAAGGAAGTAGTGCCCTTTATAGTTCAGGTCACATTGCAAGGCCATCAGAGAAACAAAAGCAGTAAGGGATTTTCACAAAGCAAGGGGTGTTCTGCTCTCAGGACTGCCAGATATTTCTTTTTAGCCTCAGCAGACATTTATTTAATTTTTTCTAATTTCTCCCTTCATTTGTAGTGACTGTAAAAGCTCTTACTCTAGGTATGAGGACATTTTTCACCGTGCTAACCCTTATGCATAGCCAGTCAGAAGTCCACACATCGTGTCTATCCCTATTGCTCAAGCCCTCTAGCATGGAAACAAGAAACCAATTCAGGAAAGCTTCTCCCCACCAAGAAAAACACAAAGGCAAGCCCTCTGTAATCAGACTTCTCCATTTTTCCAGTTAAGGAATCGTAATAACAGGAGACGGAAATCAGTGTCCAGCAAAGAGAAGTCTGACAATTGCCTGTGAAGCACAACTGGTTTAAATGAACCAAAGACTATGAGTCTACGTGGAAAAATGCGAACCCAGGAGGCGCACATCCGCGTCGGCCACGTAGCTGAGCGGCTGTTGGCACACGAGCTCTTGTATGTGGCACTGACTCAGGAAAGGGCGAGAAAAGCCCAGTGGAGGCTTCCCCGGCGAGGCACGTCCACAGTTCTTCCTCAGGGCAGCTCTGTGAAGTCAGAGTGTGCTTTCTGCTGCACAAGCCCTGCTGTGTCATGATAGAACCACCTTGGTCTACACCAGAGGTGACTAAAACTTTTCAAGAGAGCCACAAGGTAGCATCTGTTCTTTTTTCCTGAGCAGTTCACAGCAGAGGTCCTCAAGGGCCCACCAGTGTGTCTCTTAAAATGACTTACTCCACACTTTTTTCTTGACAAACGCAAAACCTTGAACTCCACGCTGGGTCACCCCGAAGCCTCATCACTGCCCCAGATGGCTGGCGTGGTTCCAGACACTCTGCCACACACCCTAGAGCAGAGGTGCTTGTAGAGGAGAAAAAATAAAAGACACAAAAGCAAACCCAAACAAACAAGTATTCCAGACCAACAGATGCTGTTTTTATTTCCGATTCTCCTTTCACATCAGTCAGTGCCCCAGAGTGACCCCCAATGTCTAAATGGTGACAAATAGAAAGACCCTTACCTCAGTGGCTCTACAGATCAATCTGTGCCTCCATGTGACCTGCACTAGGACCAGTACGGCCCCAAGCATCACGTGAAGGTCCTCACCACACGGGCAAAAAGTACAGGAGAACTTTGGTGGAGACCGCGGGTGCCCGGACTGCACTTTCAGCAGGAAATCAGGAGGACTCTTTTTTTTTTTTTTTTCCATTTGCCAATAAAATGGTTATAGACTGCTAAGGCCATGAACAGAAAAGGAGGGGAATTCCCAGAGTAAAAGTGTCCCCAGAGGCTGTCAAACATCCTAAGCAAGGGTTCCGCCAGCCAGGCACCTGCTGGGATACACGGCTTTCCCAACCCAGGACTTTCCTCTTGGCTGGCTCACCAGAGCCATTACCAGACATGCAGGTTTATGGACCCAGCGTCGTTTGTTTGCCATGGACCGAATCAAAGGTCATCATATATCTTGGTTTAAAAAAAAAAAGGAAAAACGATTCACAATAAAATAAAGAAGAAGAAGAAAAACGATTCATTCCAAGCTAACTCTATGGAGAGGGAGGGGGCCATTTTCCTCAAATCAACACCTCCTCATGTACAAGAGGGCGAGGGTCTTTTATGGTGAGGGTGGAGAGGGAATGCCCAGAAACAGTGCGGGTTCTGGGCTTGCGTGTCACTCGCATCCTCTTCAGCTGCTCTTTCCTGTGGCTTTAGCCTCCTGGGGCCAGGATCTGCAGATTCTGTCTGGGGCCAGGATCTGCAGATTCTGTTGCATCTTTTAGGTGAGGGAAAGGAGAGGGTATTGGCTATATGCTTAGCAGGAAGAAGTCGGGAAATCTCTTATCTCTAAAAGAATAAGAACACCTGACGTTTACGGTTCCATTGCGCAGCGCTAGTTACAGGGGAGACTGGCTGATCCTGCCCATCACTCAGGCGAAGAGCACACAGAAGAGCTTCTACTGGTGTTTTTTTTTTTTTTTTTTATTCATGACTCTTTAATCATGCAATTGGGTATCTTTAAGTATGTTTTTTGATCTTGAATTTGTTCCATCGTTATCTTTTTTAACCTATTGTCTATTTTTTTCTGCTGAAGTATTTTTCTTAATGTGAGTAGTCCCTTGTCTCTCATTGGCCTATTAACCCATTGTGGTATAAATGATAAATATTTCCTCCTACCTTAGTGCGTTATTATAGACTGGCTTCCTTACGAAGTCAGATTTGTCATTATTTCTCTTCAGGCCATGTGTATATTAGATACCGTTTTAAACAACATGTCCCTACATCTAAATTGTTCTTTCAAAAGCTAGGTAATTATTGAATATTTCTCACTTCTCAATGGGAAGAACAATTAGGCATTCTAAAAGATGCTATAGTGAAGGTAGAAAAGAGGCTGTTTTTCATGAATAATGAAATATGAAAATTATCTTCAAAGCTACAAAAGGATTTAGTGGCAAAACTAAGAATTATCATGTTAGGGTTGGCGAGATAGCTCATCAGACTAAACGGCCTGCTTGGACAAGCTGAGGCAAGCACAGGGACTGCAGTTCAAGCCCTGTCCCCTGGGTGGACTGAGCCTGCCACAGAGTCCAGGCCTGGTGGTGCATGCCTGTAATCCCAGTGCTGGGGAGGCTGAAAACAGGAGGATCGCTAGGAGACTGCGCTGCATAGTGAGGCCCTATAACAACCAAATTCCTTAAAAATAATAATAATAATAATAATAAAGGATTATCACATTATAATCAAAGACCATTAACAAATGTTAATATGAAGCCATATGACACAATTTTCAATTTATGTATGAAAGACATTTATAACTTGGACATACAGTAAAAATTTTAAGTCATGAGAATGTAAAACCCAGGGGCAGCTTGTTGGTCCTTGTTGTCCCTGATTAGGGCTGAGCATCTGAGGCTGCCTGTCCTTTCCAAAGCCCTTTTGTTCGTCCTCCTTTCTCTGGCTCCTCCAAGATTCCTCTGGGGGCCCGGCCACCTTGTTGCCTCCTCGTGTCTCAGCGGTTCGTGCTCCATAGCTACTTCCCTGGATCCTGTCTTATGGAGCACCATCTCCTGACCTCCCTCCTTCCTCAGGCCTCATCTGGGAGCTAGGTGCTGCTAACGCGTTGTCTGCAGCTGATGCCTCTCCCCGGGGTCCCCTCCCCCTTGAGTCCAGCCTGTCCTGGACATCTCCACTGGACCCAACATCACCTTATCTGGAGGTACCCATTACCTTCTTGCGTTTTTTTTCTCTGCTCTCCATCCATCCCAAACCTATGGTTCCCACAACATTGTAAGGCGAGATTGCTAGTGTCTGAGCACAGCTTTCAGGAGGCTCTCGAGGTGGGGAGGACCCCACAGCTGCCTTGGCGGACCTCAGGGGAGGTGCTCTGCCTCCCCAACCTCAGCTTTCTTAGCTGTGAAGTGAAGGCAATCATACCACTACAAAGAGCTGTCAAGCAAATACAGTCAGAGAATCGTGTGTCACCAACTAGAAAGAATGACTCGGCACACACATCTCCCACCCAAAATACTTAGGAGCAAAGTTTTTTTTACAGTTTGGATTTTTTTTCAGACTTTGGAACATTTGCATATAGATAATAGGGTACCTTGGGGTGGCCCACCTGCTCTAAGCACAGAATGCATTTGTTTCACATACACCTGGTAGACATAGCCTCAAGGCGATTTATGTAATATTTTTAATATTTTTGTGCATGAAGCACAGCGCTGTGGTGTGGAATTTTCTACTTGTGGTATCTTGTCTGTGCCGAGAACGTGGTGGACTTTGGTGTTTCAGGTTCTGTACTGTTGAGCTGCTCAGCCTGTACTTTTCTGTGAACGGCAGCTCCTTTGGGTAATCTAGCACTAGAACGTGAAGTCTTCAAATCTTCAGCTTTGGTCACTGTCATACACACTCAGTCCGGAGAGTCCTATTAAAGCTACTCCTGGAAGCGTCTTGAATCTGCACATATCCTTGTGCATCTCCAGTAGGCCCTGGAGCCCTTTTGTTAGTCTCAATTCAGCACTGCTGTCCCCTCCTCCTTGTCACTGTCATCTGCACATACAGCTGCCTCCTCATGAGTACCCCTGCCTCCGTCCATCCGTCCTTTCCCACTCCTGACCCAGGACCTTCCAGCACAGGGGGGACTTCGCAGTAACCACTCTTCTTGGCTATGAGTTAAAAGACAAATCTCTTCATTCAGTCTATAAAACCCTTTTAAAAATAGTTTTGTTTCCATGCCTACTTCTGGCTTTAGAACTGAAGTGTCAAGATTGGCAGTATGTTTTGCAAAATCTTACTATAAGCTTAATTCAAGTTTATTATAAGAAATTTGAAAAATTAAGATACAAAAAAAGAAAAAAGAAAAAAAGCATATCTATAATCCCACCATTGTCATTGTTTTATACTGTAACTTTTATTTCCTATATTTACACATTCTCAGTCAAGTAAAATTTGTAGCTTTGTTGGTTGGGATTTTAAAAAAATTTTTTTTAATCCAGGTGTATTGTGCATCCTTGTAATCCCAGTACTTGGGAATACTCAGTTAAAGGCCAAAAAGAAAAGCTAAAGATGATTCTTAAAGCACTTCTAAATGCATCTTTGGGGGTGGGGAGACAGCTCAGCAGCATAAGTGCCTGCCTGGCATGTTGCAAGATCCTGAGTTTGATCCCTGGGGTGAAAAAAAAAAGTATCTTCATTTATAGTAGCAGGGCCTGCTGGTGAGTTACATCTCCACTGCTTCTCCCAAACCCCTCATCTCATTTGCTTTATGCCTGTGTTTATGAGTGGAAATGCAAATACGTTTTATTCCATTTTAAAATAGCATAATCATTATCTCATAACATTAATATTTCATAAACCCCAGCTTATGGCTGCATTTTAGTGGTGACGGTAGAGTCACTGCCATGCGCTGTGTCACCACTCTGCACAGCATGTGACTGCAGACCTGCAGGGTCCCCGCGTGACCACGTCCATCCGCTCCAGCCCTGCTCTGCGTCCCCATGGAGACCACAATGCGCAGCTCTGTGACCCTCCTCCACCCGTCTTCCCCGTCCTTAGCCATCCCTCATTTTTACAAATAATGCTGTTACAGTTTTTGCGTATCAGTCTGGGTCTACACTTCAAGTGTTTTGCAAATGAAGGCTACTAGGAGTATGCATTTTAAAAGTTTTGACAGTTTGCCAGTTGCCTTCCTGAAAGGTTAGGCCAATTTATGAGGAGTGATTAACCCTAATGGGAGGGAAAGGAGTGACATTTCACGAAGGTGACATTTGAGCTGGATCTGGCAGGATGAGCGGGCCCTCGCCAGAAGAAAGATGGGGTGGGCAGGACAAGGCCCCGGGAATGGAGGCTCTGTGCTTCCGGGCTGGTGGTCGCCCGAGCTCAGCCTCGACCGGTTGCACGGTTGGCGGGAGCTGAGCATCGTTGCAATGCCAGAGAAAAGGAGAAAATGCTGATCCGTGATTCTGCCCTGTCATAAACTCAGAAATGAAGCCTTCTGGAGTTCTGTGACATTTATATCAGTCTTGTGTTTGTTCACTTCCGCAAAGGTGAAAAGCCCTCAGGGCTCACCGTGACTAGAGGCTCCGACCCCTCTCAGCGCCAGCTGCGCATCCGGACCCATTGGCGCAAGAAGGAAAGTGGCCAACCTGTGTTTAGTACGCTGTGTCTCTGTTTGCATAAATGAAACCAAAAGCTATTTTTAAACCTGGGATAAGTTCCAGATGCCCAGGAGTCAAATTCCATAGGAGGCAAATCCACAAGGGGGGAGGGGTGACAGCCTTTATCTGAGCACCAGGTCCCAAGTGCCCCCCTCCTGCACTAAGCCAGTGCTGGAAGCCTGGGGGAGAGGGGGGAAAGCTGCGGGAATCCCAGCGCCCAGGGCCCCACGCCAGCCTCTACAACCCAGGTCCGCAGCTGGAAGCGCAGTAGGGCCAGTGAGACTTTTCACACTGGATTTGGAAGAAGGCAACCTGTGAATTATAAATTAATATAACAAGTGCTGTCAAAGTACTTCAGGTTAAGCAGATTTTTCTTTTTCCATCTGATGTATGCTCTGCCACTGTGAAGCATGGGTCTAGCAGGCAGGCACTCATGAAGTTTGTAAAGTATGAACTTAGTCACCTTTCCTGCTCTAAAATAAAATTAAGAGAATTAGAGAAACCTTAATTATAAGCTGTTTTCACGTAAGTTGTGCTCTTTTGCTTTTAAGGATGTAGGATAATGAGAATAGATAAGGCAAGTAAATGATCTGGTTTTGATTTTTGTTGTGGTGGTGGTGGTTGCTTGCTTCCTTGTTTGATGCTTGGTTTTTGAGACAGGGTCTCACTATACGATTCAGGCTGGCCTTAAGCTCACGCTGTAGTCCAGGCTGGTCTCAAATTTGTAACGATCCTCCTGCCTCAGCCTCCTAAGTGCTGGGATTATAGGCGCGCACCACCACACCCAGTTTAGATGATCTGCTAAATGGGATTTTGTGGACAACAAAGGGCCAGGGATTTAAGCTCAGTGGTCAAGCACCTGCCTGGCAAATGCAAGGTCCTGAGTTCGACTCCCTGAACAAAAAACAAAACAAAAGAAAAAAAACCAGGATAACTGAGAAATCTTTACCAATAGCATTAATACATGAAGGTGTTTAGAGCAGCCTTAGATATAGACAGAATTGCCCTGGCCAAGCTGGACTGCCAGACCTGCACATCTCTGAAAGGAGCATGAAGTACAGGTATATTTCTCCACATGAGTAACAGTACAGCCTTAACCATATCAAAAGAGTACTTTTCTCTGTCCTGAAAGATCACAGGATACTCTGTTATTACATATACTTAGAATGTAAGTGTATTAAATAAAATTTATATGGCTTTATGTTTCAGATTTGTAAAAAGTACTTTTCTTTCCAAGGTTCCTCTTGCAAACTACTTTGCTATTTATTTGGGTTATTCCACATCCTGTTTTTCGTTCCTGCCTTGCTAGTTTTTTCTGAACCTAGCAAAGGCTTATATTTATGTGAGATGGGAAGGCTTTGATCTTTTTTTTTTTTTTTTAAGTACAGGTTCTCACTACACAGATCAGACTCATAGGGATCCTCCTGTTTTTAGCCTCCCAAGCGCTGGGATTACAGGCATGTGCCGCTATGCCCAGTCTCAATCACTATCTCAGCATGTTCCAGGGCGGTGCCAGCACAGCACTCTGAGGATTGAACCCTGGTCTCTGTACCTTCCTAAGTAGACTGAGCTATCTGGCCAGCCCTGGCTCTGCCCTTAATGGCTTCTGTTCTACTTCTATGAGAGGAAGGCTGTAACTGTCTATGTAGAAAATATGGGAATGGGCCACTGGGCCAGGTGCAGCCCTCGTCCCAGCATGGGCTGCTGACAAGGGAGACCCATTGGAGAGGGGAGTTTGTCATGACCTTAACTGCCCCCCTGCAGACCTCTGGTGGGGAACCATGGCCCTCACTTGTAATCCAGCATTCTGAGAGACAAGAGGGTGGTCAATTCAAGCCCAGCCTGGGCAACCTAGGGACTTAGCAAGACATTGTTTCAAAATAAAAAATACAAGAGGCTGGGGAAAAGGTAGAGGCCATTTGTTCAATCCTAAGAACTTTAAAAAAAAAAAAAAAGAAAAGGCTGTAAGTGAGAACCTGACACAAAGCCATTTGTTTCCATTAAATACTCAAATGCAACTAATCAGAAAAGTAACTTGTGGGCTGGGGAGGTAGCTCATAGAATAAGCACTTGTCTGGTAAGCAGAAGGGCCTGAGTTCAGTCCCCAGTAGATCAATAACTTGCATTTGGCATGAGATCACATTGCTACTAAAACTGCCATGCTAAATGGGTTTTTATTCTACTGTTGATGGAGGTGATTTCTATTGTCATCGCATACAGCTTGTAAAGTTTTGTCCTGGAAAAAGCATTTGTGTTATTTGGTGCTTCTTCCACGAGCTTCCCCTTTCTCTATAGGCCCTAGCTCTTTTCTTCTTTATCATGCTGTGGTTCCTGTCCCTTGACTCGACCTGCTGCACCAGCACTGTCCCACCCTCTGTCACGTAACCTTCTCCCTCCAAGCCCCTAGATGGTGGCCACTGCCCCACAGCAGGGGTGCTGTGTGCACGGTCAGCCTCTGGTGGTGCTGCACTGGGTCACTGATCTATGCGTGCTATGGTCCACACCAGCGTGCTTCATCTGATCATAGTACACTGAACGTCTTGTGCCACGCCAGACTCACGAGTTTTGGAAATGTGCATCCTCTTCTTCAGGTGTACCAGCTGCGAGGCATCCCCAAGCTTCTGCAGCTGCTCAAAGTCCAGAATGAAGATATCCAGCGAGCCGTGTGTGGTGCCTTGAGAAACCTGGTGTTTGAGGATAACGACAACAAGTTGGAGGTTGCTGAGCTAAACGGGGTGCCCCGCCTGCTGCAGGTGCTGAAGCAGACCAGAGACCTGGAGGCCAAGAAGCAGATCACAGGTACTGCATGCCCTGCATAGAAGGGCAGGACACAGGCGGCCGGCCAGATGTGTTAGGTCATGTGTTTTCTAAAATTTCCTGGAGTGGGTGATGGACAGGCTCATTGTTATCCCAGAGATGGTTTTAAAACAGCCTTGTTACCTGCTGGCTGAAAGCCCAGAATCAAGCCACGTCTCAATTATTTTTTCTAAAGGGGAAAACATGCTGAAGCCTTTGCTTAAATTTTTAAATAAAAGTCCTTCTTTAAGACGTCTTCCCAAGATCCATTATGTGAAAATTCTGCACACGTTTCTTCACTCACAGCCAAGTTTATAGTTTGAGGATGTGTGGAGTCTTTAGATTGTCCTGGTAGCTACACCATCGTGAAGGAAATCGGCAGGAGCTGCACCCAATTATTTTCATTATTGACTGCCCATCCATTGCAGAGTATCTTCAAGGAAGGAGTCATGGAGAGCCCAATAGTTTTCCAGTGTGGAGGGTCAATGTGAGAAAACTGCGTGCTCCGTCTTTAATGCTACCTTCCTTAGCTCTTCTGACCTCCAGTACCCAAAGCAATAGAAGAAAAGGAATGGCTGAATATGTGTAGTTCCCTGCGTCACAGCTCTGTTTATGTAGTGGTATCCTCTGCACAGTGGCTTTAGGGAGTCGAGCTGTTTGAACAGCGTTAGAGCAGCGGCTGTAGTACTGTCTCCTACAAGCGTGGAGAAGGGGCTCGTTCCACTTAAATGAACTGTGCCTGTGGTAGACGAGACGGCTCTCGAGGGCCCCGTACACCCGCCCTCCCTGCTGTCCCACTCCGGGCCCCGCACACGTTTCCAACTGCAGGCAGCGCTGGTGGGCACAGCCATCTGTTGCCGCCTCAGGAAGCCGATGATTATCTCCAGTAACTCATGGGATACAGAAGCATTTTAAAATTTAGCTATCACAGATACTTCAGGGTTTAAGGTATTATTGGCTATTAAATCTCAGTTTTACAGTCAGGGAAACGAAGCCTCAGAGGAGTTAATGCCTTTTTTTATTTATGGTTTCTTAATTAGTACATGTTTGCAGTGCGTTTTACAGTCACCTTGGGGAACTGGTACGATATAAAACTTGCTTCCTTCTTTTAAATCTCCCTCTCTGTCCCCCTTCCTCTCTCCTGCTATAATTCCTCTTTTCCCAGTTTCATTTTTATTGATATTATTAATCTTGGCTCGTGTTTATGGCACATAGGGTTCGCATCCATGGAGATTAGTAAGTTACTGTAGATGGCGGAGCTGAAGCCTGCCTGTGTCATTCCTCTCCCCTCTCCCCTCACGCCTCACCCCTTGCCCTCCGTCTCTGGGTCCGGGGTCCCTGCCCTTCCCCTTGTCTCTGACCTCTTTGTTCTTAGCCCTATGCAAATGAGAAACAGCATGTGCAATATTTAAGCTTGTGTGTCTGGATTGTTTCAGTCAACATCATAGTGATATCAAATAAGCTTTAAACAAAAACAACAGTAGTTGGCAGAGCTCTCTGTTAAATGCTTTACAGGGAAACACACAAATATATTTTGCACTTTTGACTTCTTACTTGTACATTCATCTTTATCTTTTCTATAAAATCGCATCACTGTATCTCACATAGAGCTCGCACTTTTTTTTCTATTTCGGTTCAGCTTTCCTCCGCTGTGGGTTGAACTCAGGGCCGCACACGCGCTGACCACGTGCCTGCCCCCACAGCATGCGCAGCCCCCATTTGGACATCCGTCCACTGTACAGGGCAGTTCGAAGGCTGTCCCGCTCTGCCTTTCTGTCAGCATCCTGCTGGTCCCCTGGGAGCTTTCCTTTCCCATCCATTATGTGAAAACGTCTGTAGGAATTCGGAGTGACCTCGCCCACTGGGCTCACATTCACAGAGCAGCTCTCAGGAATCAGGCACAGAGGATCACAGACCCAGGAGGTTTTGTTTTTCCATCTGCTGAAGATGAAAGCTGTGCTGGCTGCCCTAAAAACAAAAGACCAAGCTTCACCTTTAGAGCCCTACATTTGCCTCATTAAAATGTAATGAGGAGCCCCCAGAAAGCTTCAAACAGATTATGCTTATGTTTTACAGTAAGGAAAGATTCCACCAAGGGAAGGAAGGGAAGTCTCATAGCGAGCTACTAGCAAGGTGTAGCTCCGTGGCAGAGCACTTGTCTGGTGCCCGTGAGCCACGGGCTCCATCGCCAGAACTGCAAAGGAAAAGTAAGACCACACAGGCCTTGGATGGGTGTTGGGAAGGAGCGTGGAACTTACTTTTGACGAAGTAAACTTCACTAAACAGTAAGGAGGTAGAAGGAAGCTTCTGGCCTAGGGGAAGAAACCTGGAACATACAATGATGGGAGTTAGAGGATAGAATAGAGAGAGCTGGGGTGGGGAGTGTTTTCTGATCCATACAGCTACCAGGAAACTAGAGTCAGAGAACAGTCTGTGATACTGGTGCCATGGCAACCACAACATCATTAGATCATCTATAGGGCTGACACATGTGGCCCATAGCACAGCCAAACTCCCTGGGCGTTCACTGTGTGTTAATTGAACTGAACTGATATGTGGACCTTTGATACAAATGCTCCTAAATTAGTTGCTTTAGCTCTGAAAATAAAAGAGCTAAATAAATGCTTTCTGGCTCTCAGAAATAATTGTAGATCTAATAAAAGCACCTTTCTGTCTTTGTTTAGAAACACAAAGCAAGTAATCATATATGTGTATCTTTTATTTTTTAAATCAGCCTATTTTTCCTACCAGGGATTGAACTCAGGACCTTGAGTTTCCCAAGCAGGCGTTTATGCTGCTAAGCTATATCGCCAGCTAATCAGCCTGTTTCTCATTAAACTTTTCATTGGGCCGGTGCTACCATCGCTGAGCTAGAGCGCCTTTCATCTGTTTCTCCTAAGGAGTGCACATGGGTTGGGAGTAGAGTTAGGTGATCTAACACGTGAGCAGGGTGACGCTCTGAAGTATGAAGGCTGCCAAATAGCTCAGCGGTTTAACACGCCTGCAAACAGACGTAGGGGCTTGGAAGTTCGATCCCCCAGGCCAGCAGTGCCGGCCTGCCCCTGGGGCGCACTGAGACAAGGGATTGAGATTGGGCGTGGCACGTGGTGGGGGCAGTGGCGCAGTGGCGCGCACCTGTAATCCCAGCTCTTGGGAGGCTGTCAACAGGCGGATCACGAGTCTGATCTAGTAGTGAGACCCTGAACACCCTGTAGACCCTTCCCTAAAATAAAAAAAGAGAAGTACAGAAGAAATTGCACAAGGTGGCACAAGCAAAGGGAAGCCCAGGGCTGAGCCAGGCACATCTGCGGATGTTGCTACGCTAGCCCGCCACCTGCTTGGGCAGGCATGGTGACTCATTCCTGGATGCCTTCAGGAATCTGCTGGCCGTGAGACCCGGGTCAGAGAGCCCTGCCTGCCTTCTCTGTGACCCTGTTTGTGCCTCTGCCCCGTCTCGCCTGGTCTCTGATTCAGTGCAGCACCTTGCCAATCTGCCCTCTGCTCTGCCTCTAGAGACATATTCCCAAGATGAACATGCTGTTCCTTTATTCTCCTCATGGCCTATAAGACAAAGTCCACTCTCTGTGGTGTCCCACACAGGGCTTCTGCGGTGTGCATCTCCGACTGCTGTCAGCAGGGCATCCTGTCACGCTGTCCCAGCCCAGGCTCTTGAATCCTGAGGGCCGTGCAGGCCTGCCCCGTGTCGTCTTCTGCTACTGTCTCGCACTCCCACCACCTGGAGAGTTCTCTCAGTCTTCCGTAGCTGAAGCAGAGTCCGTGTTGGGATGGGGTTAAAGCACCACCCTTCCATTATTTATCCACACTGCAGAATTTTGAAGAAAGGGGCTTCTCTGAAAGGTGTCCTTTTGGGCTGGGGAAGATAGCTCAGTAAAATAAGTGCTTGTCTGGCAAGCTCAAGGTCCTGAGTTCAATTGCCGGTACTGCAAAACAAAAAAAAAAAGAAAGAAAGAAAGGTGTCCTTGGCATCCTCTGATGCTAGGTCACCTTTCGAATCACCTCTGTATATTCAGTTAATTGCATATACCTACCAGGTGATTTTCCCACCAACAGTGGATGCCTGATATGCCAGGCATAACTAATTAGTAAGGTGATCTTATGCTGTTAGGACCTCTGTTTTATTAATATTTCCTGTGAGGACAGGAAATACAGTTATTTAAATCTGCATTAACTCAGAAAAATTTGCAAAGTTTGTATTAAATAAATTCCTCTTTGCTTTGAAGTATGAGGAGGACAAGGAGGAAATGACAATAGTTTCTTTTTTAATGTTTTTTATTTTTTTAAGCAGAATACAAAATGGTAAAAAAAAATTAGAAATGATACAAAATTTCACTAAACAGTATAAAATAAATTTGCCAATTGTTGTATTGCATAGTATTGTCTTCAAATTAGTTGTTTAGATAACCAGTTATAAGCATGCAAAATTAATAAAAAAGAACAAATAGTGCTAAGAAATTAAAAAGGAGGGGAAAAAATATTAATTGCTTCTTTCAGTAGACCAACAAAAACCAGCAGTACAATTATCCAAGCTGCCCTGTGTAGGCATAAATATATCCTTTCCCTTCCTTCTGGAAATGACAACAGTGAGAGAATTAGATCTCTATCATCTTGCTTTTTCAAAGTATTCCCAGTGCAGAAAGAGTTGGAGCCAAAGACTGTGATTCCAATTGGCTCTTGGGTTCATTTGGAAACTTCTAGGTTTACACTCAGAATAAGTTCTTGTCAGCATTTCGGTGTGGAGGAAGCTTACTTCCGTCCTCCCAGGGCGAGAGCAGGTCTCACACGCAGGGCTTTCTATTTTCTTGAAAATGAGCCACGACCTCCTTCCTTAGAATTCCTACTCTTTGCTTCTGGTTGTACCTCCCATAGTTGCAGAAAAAAGGCATCTAGCTGTGTAAATTTGCCTTTCTTCAGTTTCTAGAAAACATCCAGTTCTATTTTATTACCGTGATGTCTTTTGGCTGTGTGTTAAATATTCTCCCTATTTTTAACTGGTATTACTGTTTTTAATAATTTATAGTAACTCCTTATGTGAAGGGTGCTGACCTTTTGTCTTGTGGTGTTATGCATATTATGCCAATTTGTTTTACTTACTGACTTTTTATGTGTTAGGGAGGGGTGATATGTATAAATATTTATAAAACGCCCAAATCTGCAAAACAGTTTTCTCCTTCCTGCCATCAAGATATTTGGTGGCCATGACATTTCTATACGATTTCCTACGCTAAAAAATTGAAAGATCACGCCAAATCTTTCCAAATCATGTCTGTCTGCAGAAGTAATACTACACCTTACCAGACTATAAAGGGCATTGCCTATTGCAGGAAAATTCCATTCCCTTTGTTCAAATTAATCCTCTCTGGCTTTTATCACGAGGTGTGTTTCTCTTTGAGTGCCCTGTGTGGTCCTTTTAAAAACAGGAAATGTCATTATGCTTCACATTTTTAAGCCTCTGGCGCAGAGACTTAATGTGTTTGTTTACTTAGAACTCAGGAAGCTCTTTCCTTCTTCTTTTCTTTCTAACACTTCTGTAGCTCAGCAGTGCTAAACCTCAGCTTTAGACTTCCTTTCCCACTGTCTTCTGCCACCTTCTGAGCTGTGGTCTCTATGTCCTGCCCGGCGCCTCCTACAGTTGAAGCGGGCGGGATGACATCATTGTGTTGCAAAACCTGTGGCTAAGGGACACTTCTCCTGACTGCAAGTACAGGCCAGAACTGCAAGTTCTGTCACCAGACAGAAGCTGCATCTTCCTGTGTCCAAGGAAAGCGATATGTAGGCTGCGATGATTTTTGAGTACCGTTTCAGAGACCAATGACTCAATCAGAACCAAACCAAAAGACTGCATGAGGCTCCCAAGTGTTCTGCTTGACTGAGCCAAACATGAGTATGGAGCAAAACTGCCAGGCTTTTAACTATGTAATTATCTCAGTCATTAAAATCAGCACAGATGACATCACTGCTAAATCCAGCCAAGACTGCTGCTGCTGCCTGTTCATCAAGTGGGTTTCCCTGGGGACCTGGTTTCTTGTTCCTTTGGGACCAACCACACAGTCAAGTTAGGAGGTAGAAATTAGTGCTGGGAGTTGGGGAAGGAGGGTCAGAAAGGGAAACTTGGTGCTGCTCTTCCGGTCCCTTCTTGCTTTCTTCTATCTTAAGGGACAGCGAGGGGAGTTATAATATATTCCAGTACTTCTACTGCCAGAAGTCCTGGAATAGCAAGCATAGACATGGGGGTCTCCCTCCTCCAAGTCAGCAGTTTTTTAGGCACCAGATTCGCAAGAAAAACAAGTCTTACAGGGCTGGGGAGATGGCTCAGTAGAGTAAGTGCTTCCCTGGCAAGCGCAAGGGTCTGAGTTCAATCCCCGGTTCCACCAAAAAAGAAAAACTTAAATATATGTGGCACTTTCTGATGTCTCAGTCCTAAACTACAGACCCAGTCTGGGGTACCTCACAGATATCCCAGAAAGAACATCATGCTGTTATCTTAATTCTTCCTGCTTGGCTTTTCCAATCGTTTCTTTTAGTTGAGGCACTGAGGAAGAAAGGGCTAGTTACGTGCGAAGATGTGACTCCAGTCATAGACCAGTACCTAGAGAGCGTGCGTTGGCAAGTGGGTCAGACCCTGTGCCGTTCCACCCATCTAGAGTGAAATCTGTGAGGCAGCCAGCGGGCATTCCTCAGAGGCAGAAGCACTCATCGGGAAGGTGTCAGAGAACACTGTTGGTGATGTCAGTCAGCCTAGTGTTGACAGGCAGAGAAGAGGGGCTTCCCGTGGGCTCTTCCTGCTGTGAACACAAGGCAAACTGTCAGGTAAAAGTTACAGGTAGTAAAGAGTGAAAGGCAGGGAATAGCATCTCCCGTGTGTTGAGGGATGACAGTAGAATTCTTGGAACACTGGTGTCTTAGTTATAGTGAGGGCTGTTAGCAAGCTCAGAGCTGCTTATCCCAGAGATGTCAGCATTGTGCAGGGTCATTTCAGAGAAAGAGTGAACAAGGCTTCCATTCGTACCTCAGATTAATTTAAACCCACCTCATTTTATATCATAGACTCCGTACATCTTAGGACTCAGCTTCCATTGGCATCTAATGAGCTTTAAACAGGGTCTTTTGGTTGAGAAACAGGCTCCTTACCACATTCTCACTCTGTCCCCCTTTTTCATAACCAGTCCCAGTCCTGGGGCTCTTGACATTAACTGGACTCTTCACAGTCCTTGTGACCCCTCTCCACACGGTTCCCATGGTAACTCTTTGCTTTTCTAGGTTTGCTGTGGAATTTGTCTTCTAATGACAAGCTCAAGAACCTCATGATAACAGAAGCCTTGCTCACCCTGACTGAGAATATCATCATCCCCTTCTCGGGGTGGCCTGAAGGAGACTACCCCAAAGCAAACGGCTTGCTCGACTTTGATATATTCTACAACGTCACCGGATGCCTCAGGTAACGCCACCTAGGACCACCCATGCCTGTTCGGGCCGGCAGTGTAGTACAAAGCCGGCAGCCTGAGAGAAGTCCACCTTTCAATCCCTTCTTTACTTACGCAGTTTTAGAGAGACTATTAGAATGAATAGTAACTGAAGGAATTTGTTATGAGAGATATTTAACCTCTAATTAGTCACACAGTACTATGTATCAAATACCATTGTTCTGTAAGGCATTATTATGGTAGCTACTGAGAGCTGTACAAAGACAAATAGGAAATCCTTAAGAAACCTCTCAATCCAGTTAGTAATGCAGGTGAGCAATTGAGCTGGACTCAGCTACAGTGAAATGTGAATGCCGTAGTTCCCCAGCACGGCCAGGGGGCCGGCACCGTCAGCATCGCTGTCACCTTGAACTTGATGTGGTTTTACTGAACAAACCCTCCAGGGAATGCTGGTAGGTGTGGAGGTCCGAGAGCCCTGGTGTCATCTGAGAGCCACCGAGCCAGAGGTGCCAGTGCCATGCTTCAGAGGCAAGGCCAGAGGACAGGTAGCAGGAGACCATGTCACAGCACAGGGATGGGCCCGGGGAACCCAGCTTCACTGGACTCTGGCTAGAGCCAGAAAGCCTCTGTGACAGAGCACTGCGATCTTGACAGGCGTAAGAACTACATAAATGGACCCCCAGCCAGACTGGCTGGCTTCGCGGGCCAGCTCCTGAGTGGCTGCCCTAGTGCGTGACTGAACCAGCCTCAACCCCTTAAAAACCACTGCGGCTCTTAAATTTTCTGTGGGGCAGCCGTTTCCCAACCACACGAAACAGTCTTACCGGTGGATGCGTCAGTCAGGGTCTTTCTGGTGGCAATGGTAGCAGCTGCAGGGAACTCACGAAAGCCAAGCAAGGGACCCCTGGCTCACCGGCAGAGGTGTGAAGGTCGCTTGTGGAAGCGAAGCCAGTGGGCCGGTGGCCAGGGCCACAGAGCAGGCAGGAAACCCGGTGGGGCCTCCTCGCGCCTCTTGCGCGTATCGCGTTTCTGCATCGCGTTTCCGCACGCTCTTCTTTCCGCTCACTGGGCTCATTATCTACCAAGTCAAAGAAGCCCTGTCTGCTGAGTGAGCAACTCACTCACAGGCAGCTCTTGCTGGAGACAGGTGGAGGAAACGACCTAGCTCCACTGACTGCCCCGCGCACCGCAGGCTTGGTCCGCACCCTACTTCTGAACCTGCGCGTCCTTCGAACCACTGATGTCTGCAGGGTTGGCCCTGCCGGAATTGGGCACCCGCTTTGTCGCAGGGATGGGGAGGTCTCCTGCTGTCCCGAAAGGATGGAAATACTTACTGGGTGAACCAGAAGAAAAAGAAAGACCCGCACAGCGTGTGCAGCCTTCTTCAGCTCTCTCACAACCTTTCCCCACAAACATACTTAAGATGTCGCCCCAGTACTTGCTTTTTTTCCAATGTCACGGGTACTTTCAACATCAGGGCTTTATCTCATTTTCCTGGTAAATATTTTCTGTTATCTCCTAGCGGGTTTAACACCAAGGATGAAGTACCACCTTTTCCATGAGACATTTTGCAGCTCTTCCAGCAAAAGCCATTGTTTGTTCTTAAGGTTTCAAAGAGGAATTTATAAATGTGTCATGATTGGGTTTTCTTTTTTAAATCATTTTATGATGTTACTAGTTACACACATATCTCGTACACTAGATTGATGGTGAACTGAACCTAAGCATTTGTTTTTAATCTTCAATCTCTAATACAAGCAGGGTTTCTTTTTTCTTCTTTTTCTTTTCTTTCTTTCTTTTGTGTGTGTGTGTGTGTGTGTGTGTGTGTGTGTGTGTGTGTGTGTGGTACTGGGCATTGAAACCAGGACCCTGCACTTGCCAGGCAAGCTCTTATTCTACTAAGGTATCTCCCTGGCCCCTACAAGCAGGTTTTCTAACAGAAGTTACTTGAATCAAATGAAGGAGCAAATGCAAATACGTGGTGAAGAAGTGAATCACCAAATCTGGTGATAATAGTACAGGATGTTGGCTGGAAAGGAGTGGATGAAGGCCAGGTTGTATGAGCTCTCAGGGTTATGATAAGGAATTAATTCTGTCCTATAAGCAAAATCAACTAGTGTGGAGGACAGAAATAGGATCATTTGTTGTGAAGAAGAAAAACTATTGTATTAACAATAGTGTATGGCAAGGTGGAACTCTAAAGCCAAAGACGTTCATTGCAAATCGCACCCCCTGGTCTCCACTTAGGAACAAGAAGTGGAAATCATGCGTAGTTGGTACAGGCAACTCTCCTGGCACACATTTCCAAAAATATGGACTTGTCAAATCCACTTCCACTAGAATGACACTTTTAAAGAGTGTTTCAGTATAAACCAAGCCACTGATCTGAGCAATTTCCAAAAGCAGAATGCCTGCAGAGTGCAACTTGTAGAAACGGAGTGCTGTAATGTGTGTGCTTACTGGAATACCTGTTCTCATCTCACCTGTCCAGCTAACATACAGCAATCATAGCTAACATTCATTGTGTGAGAAGCTTTAGAAACTGCCCTCGATGCTTCCTGAGATTTTCTCCATGGATCCTCAGAAGCTACCTTCTAGAAAAGGTTTTCCCCGTTTTCTAGGTGAGGAGAGTTAGCCTGAGTGAGGTTATGTGATTTTTTCCAAAGTCATCTGTCTAATGGTCATAGGCAGATCTGGAATTCAGATCAAGAAAATCTGTCTTCCAATTCAAAGCCCTTAGTCTAGACGCAGCAGTGTCTGTCACATGTCCACAAACTGCTGGCACTGCCCCTCCTCGCTTCTCCAGCCTCTTGGTATCCAAGAGTTCCAAAGAAGCTTGCAGTGTGGCTTCGTCCTGCCGTGGCACTGGGTCTACGTCCCTGCATAAGTAGATCTCTGGGCTGCATTCCACTCATATAACAGAGGAGGTACGAATGGCAAGAACCAAAGCGGGAAGTGTTCCGAGAGAGGAAATAGCAGTGTAACAACTTGGGTGTCACAAAGTGTGGTGTGAAGGCCACCAGAACACTACTCAGGATGTCAGAATGGAAGAAGAGCTTTAAAGGGAGCTCTCGTCAGGTGATGTGCAAGTGCCCATTCGGTGGCTGCTTATTTTTGCTCCCAGGTTAGTCTTTAAAAAAAAAAAAATTAAGGCAAATGTTAACCTGTTCTAATAATATGAGTCAATCTTAATTGCATCTCTCTCTCTCTCTCTCTCTCTCTCTCTCTCACACACACACACACAGGCCAGGCATGGGGGGAATGCCATTTATCCTAACAATTTGGGTTGCTGAATGAAGCAGGAGGATCCTAAATTCAAGCCCAGCCTGAACAACTTAGCAAGGCCCTGTCTAAAAAACCATTTTTTAAAAAGGGCTTGGGATGCAGCTCCGTGTGAAACCCCTGCCAATCTCCAGCACACCTGCTCACCCCCCCCAAAAAAAAAGAACACAAACATTAGCCTACCTCCCAAATGCTACAGACACCTGTATGGGATACCACCCTGCCCCAAGGGTTCAGAGCCAACCCTGAACCTAACTGGGAATCCGAGCAGGACTGGCTCTGAGTTGGGTTCACATCACTGCCGTGGATCTCCTCAATCACATATAGCAGTGACTTGCTCCTTGGCTGAGCCCTGCGCTGGGTGGTGGTTTCCGGTCTGCGTATCGGGTGAGTGCGGTGGGATGCGACTCTGCGGGTACCGGCTGCATTGGCGGATGGATCTGTGGCAGCGTCTGCAGCCCTGCCAGGCAGGAGCTGCTATGATGAGAGCCTCATCCTCTGAAAAGCAGAACACCCTCAGGTAGCCCATGGTAGTCTGGTGTCACTGATCACATAAGGCTCCCCTCGGCCAGCAGAAGCCCCTCTACAGGCTGCGGGGATTTGTGGGTCTCTCTGGAGTTGCATGATCTTCATGACTGAGGCCACTCACTGCACGGTGACCCAGATTTTACACAGGTGGTGCCAGCCTCGTTGTGTGTCTTCTAGACTTTTCCTTCCATGCCACACTAACATCGTGAAAATAAAATCCAACTTAGGAAAGGAGAAAACCATGGTGAGCAAGAGCCTTCCAATGAATGATCATTGGCCTTTTCTTCAGTATCTCCAGCAATCTCATGTTGGTAGCTTGAAACTAGCCATCGTGGGAGTATTTTCGCTAAGAAATTGGAAAAGGTTAGAGATCAGATCATCTGGTGCCCTCACCCCTGAAATTGGCATTAAACACCTGCTTCCTGCTGGCACTAAATCCCTACTAGCTGATTAACATCAAAATGTGAATAACTAGTGTGGGTGTCTTTCTCCAACAACATCCCTGTGCAAAAAATAAATAATTCTTGTGTTATCTTGGAAGCTATTAAGAGTCTTCAGCATTTTCTTTTTTTTTTTTTTTTTGTAAAAAAACTTTGGTAAATATCCTATTTTTCCAAACTGTCTAACTGTCTAAATTTACTTAGAATTATAACTTAGTTCAAGAGTATTTGATAAATGATTACAACTAGTATACTCTTCCAGATTCACTGTCATAGAACCTGAGATTAGAAAGTAGTGGTCGCTGCTGCACAGGGCCCTTACCTATTTGGTGTGGCTTCCAGCTGCGGTTCATAACTGCAGCATGGCAACTGTTGATGAGACCCGTCTGTTAAACCTGTATCTTCCACCTCCCCGACTGGAAACCTTTCGATGTAGCATAATTAAAACCACTGGTTATTATTAGGGGTGAACCAGAAATGTGTGCTACAGACCTATCATTACCTCCTCTGTATTGCAGTCAGGGTTTCTTTCCTGCCTTCTCTCCTTCTTTTTTCCTCTTCTGTTCTGGTAGCTTTTCTTAAAGGACAAAGGATGGAAGCATTACAGAGATAAGAAACTGAAATGCCTTTGGCAGGCACCCAAGTAAGCAGGTGGAAGACAAGGGCACATGGTGGGTCTCCCTCCAACCAGAAAATGGAAAAACCCTTGCCCAAGAGCAGTGAGACTAAAAGTTTTGGGAAATACTTCAGGCCAAACAAAACGTGTCCAGGCAGTCTCCATTAACAGCCACATTCTTCAGTTGAGGAAATTAAGTAGCAGAGACTGCCACAATTATAAAACCAGTTATCAGAAATTCGAGAATGACAACTGGTGCAGCCTCTCTGGGCCCTTACCGCTGGTTGGCCTGTGTTCTCGCCCTCAGCCAACCCTGTCATTATTCTTTGAGTACTTATTAACTGCCTGCTGCATCCAGAACACTAGTTAGGTTTCTGAAATTTCAGAAGCCTGGGATCTGTCTTTTCTCAGGAGTAAGTCGAGGTTTGGGAAGAGGCAGGCAGCTGAAGAGGTGACAACAAGGTGCCTGAAGAGATGGCTGGGATTAGAAACACAAGACAGGGATGCGCAGACCACTAGAGACTAGCATTGCTTGCAGACTGGAGGTGTCTCTGGAGAAAGGCTCACCTAAGGTGCCATGAAGGGAAGGAAGGATTGGATGTCCTTCTCCGTCTTCAGCTGCCTACTGTCTTCCAAAAGCTGTGCTGAGAGTCTGAACTGATAAAGCCCTTAAGAGCCACGTCCTGAATACTGCAGTTGCTTCACCATTTACTTATGAGAAGGACTCATAAGGGCCAGCCAAATAGCTCAGCAGATTAAAGTGCCTGCAAGCAGGCACAGGGGCCAGGGGTTCAGTCCTCCCCCCGCAGGCCTGCTGTGCCATCTCCACCCCCAGTGTGCACTGAGATGGCAGTTGAGACTGGGTGTGGTGATGTGCACCTGTAATCCCAGCTCTTGGGAGGTTGTAAACAGGCGAGTCCATTCTAGCAGTGAGACCCTGAACACACTGTAGACCCTTCCCCAAAATACAAAAAAAAAAAAAAAAAAAGAGAGAGAGAGAAGGGCTCATAGAACTTCTGCCTTAATCTTATCATGTGCATTGTGAAAGGCATTCAACAATTTCTCATTTTGTTCAGCGTGCTGGCGTGAATTGGCGTGCACCTTGAGCACACTGCAAACACACTCCTCCTCCACAGGTGCGTCTGGGTCTGTGTACACGGCCAAGGGGCAGAGGCCATGGGGAAGGCGTTGTGCCTACAAATGACTCACGCTTCGCCTTCCTGGTGCAGCTCAGGTCGTCAGTGCACCCCGGCACACATATGGTATCCTTTCTTTATTATGACAGCCCTTGATAACGTTTATGATTGAAATTTATACCTGTCCAAAAACTGCCGTTGCCCTTTTTCTTTTACTGTGAATCTAGCTGAGCCTTGAAGCTCTTCGGGGAAACAAACTGCCTTTTCAAACAAAAGCTGTCATATCAGTCTTGTCTGTAATTGGCCACGGTGTAATGGCAGTTTTGTGCGGCATATGAGAAAGAATGCCTCCGGGTTAAAATTTTTAAAAAGTGCTTTTTGCCATTCTAGGAATCAAACCCAGGGCCTTTCACTTGCTGCCCACTGAGCTCTGCCCCCAGCCTCTCCATGTACATTTTTAACAAATTGAGTTAAAATACACACAAAAGATACAGCAAATTTAATGTTTATGCATTTCTAGATACCAAACTCTGGAGCTTTATTGTATTTTCTTTCCAGTTCCCTGTTTCACCTGTCTACTCTTCTGAATCCTATGACAGAAAAGGACTTGTTGGGTCTAGCCCTGTGTGTGTGTGTGTGTGTGTGTGTGTGTGTGTGTGTGTGTGTGTATTCCCAGATAATTATGAAGATAATTGAGGGTGTAGTTCTCCTAATTACCGTAAAATGTTCTTTTCTGTGAGACTGTATTCCCAAAGGCAGAACAGAATTTATTTTTTAAAGTCATAATCTAAGTACAATTACATGTGGAAAATAATTTACCGCAACACTCGAAAAATAATGTTAGGTGAGACAGTAGAAACAAAATAGGAATGACACAATTATCCAGATAGCTCAGCCCCAAGGATGATTTTTCCCCAAATAGAAAGACAAGGGAATCATCAACTGGAGCCTGAGTTACTTGGCTGAAAGTTCCTGCCACAATGGGCTTCCTGGTCCTCGTCAACAACCACGCAAACCTCTTGCAAAGGCCCTTGCTCATGAGACTGAAATTTCCAGATTCCTCTTCTCATCCTTACACAACAGCTCAGGCTCAAAACTGGTCCTCACAGAAATTGCATGTATTTCTTTTTCTTAAAGAAATTATTTCTCCCTTTGCCACCCTAGTACCAAACCCTCATGTATGCTAGGTGAGTGTTCCACAACCCGGCCCCAGGCTGTTTTTTTTTTTGTTTTTTTTTTTGCAGTGGGGGGCACAGTTTGGATAAAGTGTCCAAGCTGGCTTTGACTCTTTTTTCTTCTCTTTATAGTGTGTGTGTGTGTGTGGTACAGCCTACCCTGGGGGCAGGGCTGGTGCAGCATGTGGTACCAGGGACCCAACCACAGTCCCTGTGCTTGCCTGAGCTTGCCTAAGCAGGAACTTTAGACTGCTGAGCTAGCTCACCAGCCCCTAAACCGGACTTGAACTCAGGCAGTCCTGCTGCCTCAGCCTCCCGGAGTGCTGGGATTACAGTCTGTGCCACCTGCTCAGGCACTCAAACCTTCATGGTCTCATCACTTAGCCTGTAAGTACTGCTTGCTACTCGAGCCCAGTTCTGAATAATTGTTACAACATGAGAATAGGGACAATTGGAGAAAGAAGAGTCGCGAAAGGAAATGGAAGGATCATTTTATACTTATCACATCCTGAGAATGTTTTTGCTAGTCTTTCAGCATCGTGTAGCTTATAAATTGAGTCTCAGACAGGAAAGCAAATGTCTCACAGAGAACCTCCTAATGTTTAAAGAAAAAGTCTCTGCACAGCTTAAAGCGAACAAAGGAGGCAGTGTTTTATGTATTGTATTTTCCGACCCCTCAAAAAATCTTTTTTGGAAATTTTAGGACTATCTTTAAAGTCAGAACTACATCTAAAAAAAGAGAGATCAGGGTATTTTGGTAGTGGAGCTTAAACCCAGAACCTCTTCTATGCTCTCCCACTAAGCCGTACCCGCAGCCTTTAATACTTTTTTTTTTTTTTTTTTTGGTGGAACTGGGTATTGAACTCAGGCCTCCGTGCTTGCCAGGGAAGCACTTATTCCACTGAGCCATCTCCCTGGCCCACAATACTTTTTTTTTTTTTTCTTAATGTAAGAAGACCTTGTTGCAGAGTCTCACAGTGCAGCTCAGACTCATAGTGATCCTGCTGTCTTCAGCCTCTCCGGCCCTGGGATTACAGGTGTACGACACCCGGATTCTGGCCGGTTCAGCCCACCCTGTGGGCATGGCGAGTGTGACATGTGGTGCCAGGGATCAAACCACAGTCCCTGTGCTTGCCTAAGCAGGCACTTTAGTCCACTGAGCTATCTCACTGGCCCCTTAATAGTGTTATAATGTACAATTTTTTTTTTTCCCTGTATTTTAGGAAAGGACCTACAGGGTGTTCAGGGTCTCACTACTAGATCAGACTCGCAGTGATCTGCCTGTTTACAGCCTCCCAAGAGCTGGGATTACAGGGGCGCACCACCACGCCCAGTCTCAATTGCTGGCTCAGTGTGCCCCAGGGGCAGGGCCAGCATGGCAGGCTCAGGGATCAAACCCTGGCCCCTGTGCCTGCTTGCAGGTGTTTTAATCCACTGAACTATTTGGCCGGCCCTTGTATTATTATTTTTAAATTGAGTGGCGATGATCTTGTCACTGTCCTGAGGTTAGAAATCTGTGCCTGCCTCGCAGATGGGGTGGCTGGGCACCCCACTGTCTTCCAAGTCTCACACATCCTCCTAGCTCCACTCTGGCCTTCCAGCCATCTCCTCCAGGCTTGCACAAGTCGCAGCAACTCCCATGCATATGCTTAGGAACTACAGTTGGCACCCTACTCCTGACAGTCTGTTCCAGCTAATCGAGAGGAAATGAGTGCTGCCTGGCTGGGCTGAGCATTCCCTGTGCCTTTGGAAGACCAAAGTGCAGGCAGGCAGGCCTCACGGGCGTTCTCCTGGGCCACCTTCTGCCCTTCTGATGTGTGCAGTGCACCGGCATAGCTCTGTTCCGGCAGTACCGTGCGGAGATGCCTGAGGTGCGGATGCTGCCCAGGCCCGCTATACTTCCACGGTGCTCCTGGGTGCAGGCGAAGCAGCCAACTTTGGCTGATGTTTACAGGAACTGAGGCAGACTCCGGAGTCACAGACAAGCCCTTCTTCTGGCGTAGCGTTCTTGTCCCTCTGCCAGTTCAGATGAGGCTCTTCTTTTGTTGTGGGCAGCCTCACGCTGCCTCTCCTGCATGCTCCAGATTCGCCACAGAGAAGCCTGTATCAGTGATCTGTATCAGTCGAGAGTGAAAAGGCTAAGACCTAAATCTTAAATAGCAAGAGGAAGAAGGATGATTCCTTATCAGCCAGTGTCTCCTGAGGTCTTGGAATGGATACTGACTCTGCCTAGCTAGCGGAGGTGCATCCACAGCTTTTCAGGGTCACTAGGGTCTTTGCCTTCTTGGGATGCTGGTTCAACCTTAAGACTTGTTCTGCATCCACCAGGTCTTGTACACAACGCCACAAGGCACGCACAAATGGCGTTAGTAAAAAACCCACCATTAACAAGTAGAAATAGCTCTTTTAATAAGAAACTTCTGTCTCTTAAATCACTTCTTTTTTGTTCATTTTGCTCATGAAGTGTCTTGAAAATATGCAGCCTAAGCCGGGCGTGGTGGCGCAGGCCTGTAATCCCAGCACTCGGGAGGCTGAGGCAGGAGGATTGTTGTGAGTTCGAGACCAGCCTGAGCTACAAAGTGAGCTTAAGGCCAGCCTGAGCTGCATAGTGAAACCCTGTCTCAAAAAGACAAAAAAAAAAAAAAAAAAAGAAAATATGCAGCCTAGCCCTGTTCTTATCAGCCACCCTCGCATCCTGGCTGAAGCCACTGCATATGCTCAGTGCTGGCTGCGTGACCACGCACTGGACCCTGGGACTGGACATCCTCTCGTTCAGCCTTTGTAGTGCTGGGAATCTCGGCATAGTGGACAGCTGGTTTGCCACACACATACACCATACTGTGGAAGGGACAATAGAGACCCTCTTGGAGGCAATGCCAGTCACAGAACAGGATGCTGAATGAAATTCTTGGGTACCCTCGTTTGGGGATTTTGTGAAAATTACAGGTTGTGATGTTAACTGCCTACCATAATGTCTAGCACAGGCACTGAATGGCAGCTATTTTTTATCACTCAACGTGTCCCACTTTTAGTTTACCATAGGAATTTAAGGGTTAGTCACACTGTCATTAGTCTTGTCAGAGACATACCATTCTTCCTTGAATGCTGGCTCTAGGGCCAGGGTGTTGTGTTCACCTTTCTCGTTTTCATTTTTTTGGAGAAGGTCCATAGTTTCAGATTTGCTTCCAGGTGAGACACCTGAGTCATCCTAAATATGCAAAGTCTATGATCAGTTCAGAGATTTATGGAGGTTCAGAGTGTATTCCCCACATGCCCATTCCAAATCCTATCCCAAGAACAGTTCCTAACGTCAAATCCTGGCTACGGATCCAGCTGGTATCCCCCAGGTGGGGCTCAAAGGTGAAGGACCCCAAGAGTTCTGCCTCTGTATACGCAAGTCTGTTGCCTTCCCCACATTCCACTCTTCACTGCCCAGGACAAGAGTCTATTTTGAAAATGTCAGTGTGCACATAGTATTTTGTTTTCTTAAAGGGTTCTACATACTTACTTAGACTCAATTTAGCTTATATTAGGGAAATAGGCCCATAATTTAACCAAACTCAGATCACAAGCAATAAGTTACACATTTCCAAGGTAGTCTGTTGGTGACCAATCAATTTTTATTGAAAAGTACTTTAAAAGATTGATATATCATCTTTGGTAATTGTCATTTATTTTCAGAGTCATACAGCAAATTGCTTTCTGTCTAATGACTTCTATTAGTGGGCGAAATGATATAAAATAATCTCTTCTTATCATTCATTATTTATGGGTAGTTGAGTAAGGTGGGAGTTATTTTTAATATGCAAGAGCAAATACCGAACCAATGGGATTTCATGTTCTTAGTGTCAGCAAGGATACCAACTGCCAAAAGCTCTGATAAGTCCCGCGTCAAGCCAGCAGAGTCTGGATAATACCAAACTACAATATAACAGTTAGTACATGTGAACTGGCAGTGCTACTGAACTGAGTTACTGTTCTGACCCAAAATAAACACCCTGGAGTTACACAAGGCTAAGTCACCCATCTGCAAGGTATGTAGTAGGTATAGCATGTGAGTTGGACAGACTCTTCGATTTGTCAACACAGTTTTAAACTACTGCCATTCTCCAGGCCAGGGATTGGGAAGGTCAAAGAGAAGCTTTGGAATGGATGATAACATTGTCTGTTGTTGGGGACATATGGTATTTTTGAAACAAATGGCACAGTGGATGATTGTTAAATGAGGTCTGCTCTGTTCTGGACCAGCCTGAACACAGAGGCAGTGTAGGCCTTTTATCCAACCTTACCACAAATTTCCTGCCTCCAGGAAAAGTAATTGAAGTCTTTGGGCCTCAATTTCTTTATATGTAAAAGCACAAGAGCAGTAATGATGTTTCTGAAATTTCTGCCAGATTTTTTAACATCAAGTGATTCTGGAAAGGCCCAGAGGATGGAGGATGCTGTTTTTTTGGTTTTTTTTTTTTTTTTTTTTTTGTCTTTTTGAGACAGGGTCTCACTATGCCGTTCAGGCTGGCCTTAAGCTCACTTTGTAGCTCAGGCTGGTCTCGAACTCACAATAATCCTCCTGCCTCAGCCTCCCGAGTGCTGGGATTACAGGCATGCGCCACGACGCCCGGCCCCGAGGATGCTGTTTTAAACCATTATAGTAAAAATGATTTTCTTTGCACTCATCATTTTTTAATTGATAAGGTATCAGAATTTCTCAGGTCACAGTAAAAGTGAAATGTGGAAGAGAATGATTAATTAAAAGAACCATACAAGAACTAAAGTCATAGAAGGATTTATTCAAATTGAAAAGTTATTGAATTAATTCAACAAGCATTAGATTTTTAGGATATTCTTAGTTTTCGGGATGTTCACCTTTCCCCTCAGCTTTAAAGTGGGATCAGGAAGCTGCCACTCTGACAGGCAAGTATAGTCGGCTTCACAGAGTTCAGCCTAACACAGGAGGGTCCCCAGACAAGCTAGGGTGGGGTCCTCAGAGAAAGGAACATTCCCAGTTGTGGATATGACACTAGCAATTTTTTTCTTTTAAAGCAGCAGGTTCTTTGATACAAAAAATGTTTTTGAAATCACTTAATTCAGTTACATTATTTTAAAGATGAAGGAAACAAGACCCAAAAAGGTTCCAGGTATTATTTCTCTTTTCATCAGACACAGATATTACAAAGGAAAAACCTGAAACATTTTTTTTGGATATTCTACCTACCAATAAAAGAAACCAATTCATACATTTTATAGGAGCAAATTTTATCAATTAAAGTTAGGGCTGGGGAGGTAGCTCAGTGGCATAAGCCTGCCTGCCTGGTAAGTGCAAGGTCCTGAGTTCAGTCCCTGGTGCTGCAAATTAATTAATTAGTTAAAAATAAAGGTTATCAATTAAAGTTGGCTTAAAGGCCACAGGAATGATTCTCAGATTCTAAAATGTTCTTGCTGTTCTTTTTGACAAAGGTGTTAACATATTTGGAGAAAAGTATTTTCTAACAGTTAACGCTAACAAGCAAACCTTAATCCACAGGAAGAATACCAGAACGTGTACATGATCTGAATCTGCAGCTTACTCCTGCAACACACTACTCTGTTGGCTTTGATCAGCTTCATTTCTCTAAAAGGAAGCAACCTCCACTCGTAGACGTGGTTACTGTTTATAGAAGGGTGTCATGGCTTAGCAAAATTAGAAATCAACTAAGTGCAAAGATATTTATAAGTCATGCTTTGACTTTGGTCTCACACTGGAAACACTTGTGTTTTCTGTGACATCGTTCTGCCATTTGAATTACAGGACTGTCACATTTCAAGCATCTGAGTTATGGTTGATCAATAGCAGTGTGTACCAAACACTTCAGAGCCCCAGTAGAAATCGCCTCACACCCTGTCTTCACAAAGGAGGGAACAGAAGCCCTGAGCAACTTTGACCTACTTAGAGTTAAGACATGGAGCAAATTGGGACGTGGGCATCTAGCATAATGCTGCACCTAATGTGCTATTTGTTCATCTTTTAGCTTTAAAATCTTTGCCTCCCATCTACCCTCTGAAAAATGAAGGTTATGTGAAGGACACTCTGACTAGACCATGGCAGAGACTCACTGTTATGGCTATGTGCTGTGTGGCTGTATCTTGAGGTTGCATTCAGGTCTGGTGACCATCGGGCAATTCATCTTTTATTGGTCTCAGGACAAGTATCTAATCCTCTCACAAAATTGCCAGTTGCCAAACACCTAGAAGAAACATCAAGTGAAGCTTTGAAGCAAAGCCGTGTCGCTTCCACGGCCCAAGACTTACGGTGTTTGCTTGTATGTTTGTTTCTCCTGATAGAAACATGAGCTCGGCTGGCCCTGACGGGAGGAAAGTGATGCGCAGGTGTGACGGTCTCATCGATTCCCTGGTCCACTACGTCAGGGGCACCATCGCAGACTACCAGCCTGACGACAAGGTGCTCTGGAGTGAGGCTTCCCCGGCTTACCCACGCAATGGCCTATTTAGACTTCCTGAGATGCTTTAAAGCATTTTCAAAATATCTACTTCACATTAGATTTAGGCTCTGACTCCTTTGTTGACCTTGAGGTTTTCCATCCATGCACAGAAATACTAAAACCTATCAATCCTTTCTTTCCTCTTATTTTGCTTTTGTTTTTGAGGCAGTAGCAGTGGAACCCAGGGCCCTCTACCATTGAGCTACATCCCCATTTTTTTTATTTGACATGGTCTTACTAAATGACACTCTCTGGCATTAAGTGTATGACCCTCCTACCTCAGCTTCCCAAGTAGCTGGGATTACAGGTGTGGGTCACTGTGTCAGGTTCCAACTGCCTGTTTAACAACTCAGTGTAGATATGCAAGAGAAGCCCAATGCTGTGGATGTTGCAGTAGAATTACATTTATCTCTTCCTTCACCCCCAAACTTGCGTTTCCTCTGCATAGTCCTTCTTAATAATTTCTGTTACTTCTTAAAAGAAGATAGAAACCACCTGTATTTGCAATCGCAGCCCCCTGGATGCCCAGGCAGGATGACGGCAAGTATGCCTCTTGGCAGTTTAGAGGAACTTTGCATCCAAGAACAGTGAGAGGACGCCGGGGAAGTGCTGGGGAGGGATGGTAGAGAGCTGAGGAATCATGGATGCCCTTCCCTGACGTCCCACACCGACTGGACAGCAAGTCTTGCGTACTCTGCCTCTGAAGGGAGTTTTAGTTTCTCCGCTCTTCCCTGACACTACTACTGCTGTCTTGGCTTTTGTATCTTTCATTCTGATTGAGGCGGAAGCTTCCTGCCATCGCCCCCTCTGCACAATATGACCTGTTCTTTACTTCAGGGTGGCTGTGAGTTAGGTATCTAAACATGTAATAATCCAATATGCTGTAATCCAGATGCGCTCTAATTTTCTTTGCGCCCTTCAGAACTGGGGATTGAACTCAGGCCCTTGCGCTTGCCAGGCAAGTGCTTATTCTACTGAGCTGTCTCCCTGGAGATGCACTCTAAAATGCCTGAGGGCTGGGGATGTAGCTCAGGGGCAGAGAGCATGCTGAGCATGCACAGTGACCTGCAAAAGATCACTGGAAGAATCTTTTATAGGGATAGGATAGGGAGTGTGGGCTGCTGTCAGGGACAAATTATAATCATGGACTACAAAGTTAAGTAATGGAAAAATCATACATATTTGTCTTCTTAATTTCCACTTAAGAGCTCCTAATGCAAATCGTTCTAGACAGTTTCTGGCTGCTGCTTAAGGTGCAGAATTGTGGGCATCATCTGAGCTAGATCACCGGAAGGAGGGAGGCTTGAGGGAGGAGACAGCCTAGGAAGGGCTCCTCATTGTTTCAAGAAATGCAGCCTGGTGGTTTTTAGCATTGTGCGCACGACCACTGATGATCTGTGCCCCCTCTGGTTCCCTTCCTTAGGCCACGGAGAACTGTGTGTGCACCCTTCACAACCTCTCCTACCAGCTGGAGGCAGAGCTCCCGGAGAACTATTCCCAAAGCATCTACATCCAAAACCGGAATATCCAGGCTGACAACAGCAAAAGCATCGGGTGCTTTGGTAGCCGAAGCAGGAAAGTAAAAGAGGTACATTAGAGGCCCTTGGGTGCAGGGGGTAGAGAAGAGAGATGTGTGTTTCTGCCTACTTGGTACATGCCAGGCACTATTGTAGGGATCTATTTTAGGTTCTTTTAATCCTATGTCAACCATAGGAGAGGTGTGTTACTGGCACCTTCACTTACCAGTGAGGAAATAGAGGCACAGAAAACATAATTCATATCCCTTGGTTAATTTGGCAAATACAAAAGCAGAAGGGCTAGAGTTCAGTCTTGGCAGCCTGGCTCTAGATTTGCATTAGCCAGTGGTCCAGCTGTATGGCCTGTAGGGTAGGAAATGTCGTCAGAGTGGAACAGGCAACGGTTGCTCAGACAATCAAAGCAGCCCCGGTGTCTGGCTGTGGACATTCTAAAAACAAACCTCGGTCACCCTGAAAGTAAACCTCTGGAAAGGAATACACATTTGTTCCCACACTGATGTGAAAACTGAAAACACAGAACCTGCCCTGTTCCACTGAGTATCACTTGTGAACTCGGAGAACAACTGGTAAATTTAACGCCTTGGTGCTACCTAGAGAACTTCACATAACTTTGAGGGATTTCTTATCTTTACAGTAATTTTGAGCTTAAAAGCTGCCAGAAAACCATTTTAGAAAGACCGATGCCTCATCCTCAACACGCACTCTCTTGCTCTCACTGTGAAATGTAAAATAGGGAGTGTGGGCTGCTGTCAGGGACAAATTATAATCATGGGCTACAAAGTTAAGTAATGGAAAAATCATACATATTTGTCTTCTTAATTTCCACTTGAGAGCTCCTTATGCAAATCGTTCTAGACAGTTTCTGGTGCTGCCTTGGGTGCAGAATTGTGGGCATCATTCGAGCTATAGTGATCCTGGATTTCTCCTGTGTGTTGCTAGCATCACCAGGACGTGCCGATGCCGGAGGAAAAGAGCAGCCCCAAGGGCGCGGAGTGGCTGTGGCACTCCATCGTGATTCGCATGTACCTGTCCTTGATCGCCAAGAGCGTGCGGAGCTACACACAGGAAGCGTCCCTAGGGGCGCTGCAGAACCTCACCGCGGGGAGCGGCCCGGTGAGTGCCCTGCGGGCTGCTTTGCTTTTCTGGGTAATGACTTCACAGGAACATAGGCCGGCGCAAAGAGGAGCACAGTTTCCCTTCTTAGGTCAAGACCATTCTCAGGAATTGCCACGGAGGGTTTCTGTCGGCCAAGACCTCAGCCTCGGGTCCGGCTGGCTGGGCCAAGGTGCGAGTCAGCGCAAGCTGCTCACATCCACTGCCCTGCAACTCTCGCTCCCGACCTCTTCTCTGTTCTCCAAGATTCTGCCCACGTGGTAACCAGGACAGCTAAGAACTTTTTCAGGATAATGTTTTACCAGACCAGAACTGTCGTCCCGGGAGCACCTGAGGCCCAGAGCGAATGTGCCTCACTGAGCCGAGCCCCTAGCCAGGACCCTGCAGGGGAGGCCAGGAGGACTCTAGGCCTGGGCTGGGGGCGGGGCTAGAGTGCTGCCACGCTGGGCACACAGCTGCACGGTGAAGGCACAGCTCTCCAAAAGCGCAGAATGTTCCTACCAAAGGAGGAGGAAGGGATGCTAAGCAGGGAAAACAGCAGGTGTCTGCTCCAGGACCAAGCTGGAGGAAATTCAGCTCCACAATAAATGTTTTGACTTTATTCTCAGCAAAGTCAAAATGTATAAAGTAGGAAATAGTTTTATGCAGTGGTACGTATTTAGGGATTCCAGAAGTACTTATTTGAATTAAGCTCATATTCTTTGTCTTGATCATAAAATCATTCCAATAAACTCTAAAATAGTTCATTATATATTATCTGTTCCCACAGAGCAAAATACTTTTATAGGAAACAGAAGCACATTGGTTCTTTTGAGAAATCTTATTTATTTTTAATATAAGTATTCACACAGAAGTTTGTTTTCTGTTCTGAGTACTGTTATGAAAATGATAAAACCAATATTTACCTTACCCTAATGGCCTAGTTAGGCTCATAGCCAAATGTCTTCTCTTTGAATTTCTGTAGAGCATAATTGTGCACAGAGAGAATCCAGGTGCACCCTCTTTTCAGGAAGTTTATGGCCTGGTAGGCAAAAATGGGGTCAAGGATCATTGTGACCTCAGGAATCAGGGAAGAAGCGGAAACAAGATCCCCTGGGATAAAGGACCATGTGAACCATGCTAAGACGTTTGGATTCTTAAGGCAAAAAGAGGGTCAATCAATTAAGTTTGAACCTAAGGTGGAACATAATGAGACTGGATTTTAGAAGGACCATTCCGGCCCAGGCCTTTGAGATCCCAGCCAGTGTTTAAGAAGCAGCTGGCAGTCCAGCTACATTTGAGTTCCTCCCTGAGGTGAGAAACTGCAGACCAATCTGAAGGTGTACTGTTTGCTTTAGTGGTATTTGGTAGCCAAGAACAACAAAGGCAGAAAGGACAAAAAACAAAACCAAACCTTATGTCCCAGCTTTGGTAGGTGGGTGAAAACAGGACCACATGATCAGATTGCTGTGGATATGAAGCCCGTCCTTGGTATAGTGTCCATGGGCCCCATGTGAGTCAGAAAGTACAGGAGAGATGTGAGCGAGAGTGGGTGGCTGGTGACGCAGGAGGCTGGGAGTGGTGGGCTCAGCTTTTTCATCTTCAGCAGAGAGAGGAAGGGGCAGAGGAGGCTTCGAGAGAGCTCCAGGGCCTTCGAGGCAGGTGCTACAGGGTGCTGCGCTGACAGCAGTGCCCACGCAGAAGACGGCACTGCGAGATGGGGCACTGGGGA
>PVKA01013412.1:20837-55139 GCA_004027165.1 Ctenomys sociabilis | reverse complement strand
CACACTGTTGAATGGTAAGATTATGCTTTGATTGTAGTTAGGATCATTTTTCCAAACATGTATTAATGGTAGCCTCAAAACCCTTGTGACATAAATATGTATATGGCTAGAGAATGTTTTCAGAATTTGTAAACTTCTTTGAGTGGCTAAATATATCTCAAAAGTAACATTAGAAATATCAAGTGGTTTCTAGTATAAAAATACTAATGGTAATCCAAATATTTTATTTGTTTTTGGTTGGGAGTTGCTTATTGATAAGTTCAAGATGTACTAGGCACTATGGCAGGGGTTATAGGAAGTTTTAAGAGGTACCAAGAGGAGAGGATTTTTGGAGATATGATATACTGTTCAGGTAGTGAATGTATATTTAGCCTGTCAATCTGTAAGTGGAAGGAAGTATGGACTCTGGAACCAGACTCCTGAGTTCTAATCCTAGTTCTGAATATTGCTAGCTGAGGGTATTGAGCCAGTTTCTTAATTTAACTCAGTCTGATTTCTCTCATCTGTAAACAGAAGATTATGACCATAATGCTAGCAATCCAGCATATATTATTGATCTAGGTATCACAGAGTGAGTTATTTTCCCTGTCCAAGAAGTTAATTTAGGGGGCTTGCTGGTTAGTTCAATTGTTTAAGCTCCTGCTGGAGCAAACCCAGTCAGGCACAGGGGACCACAGTTCAATCCCCAGCTCCCCATGCCTTACCAGACCTACCCTTAAGGCAGCCTGAGCCAGCCAAAAAAATAATCCTTCTCAAGAAGTTAGAGTTTATCCCAAAGAAGATAATATATATCATCAGATAGCTTCATTAAAACAAATCCACATTGTTTCTAATTTAGTGAGTCTGTACATGACTTACAAAGAACACATCCTGGTCTATAGTAAAACATGGAGTAAAGTAAATCATATGCAAATTTATGGGAACAAATCTTCCCCTTAATGCAGGAAAGCTTTGCTGTCAATATGCACAGACAAAACCTGGTGTTTCTTAATTCTTGACTCTAAGTTCTCTGCTGCCTGCAGGCAAAGATGCAGTCAACGAAAAGAACATTACAGTCCTCTGCAGGAACTACATTGCCTGCCCCCAAGTCCACACTCTCCCAGCACCTGTTCTTTGAAACTCAGAAGAGCCTCAGATGTAGGAGGCTCTTGCTTCCTCCACCTCCAATTAATTAGTGGACTTTACTGAAAAATCTTTATTTCCTGAAAAACAACAACCAACTTGAGACAGCAGCAAGACTATGTGTGTTTCAGAAAACAAAAGCCCTTGAATAATAATCTTGGCATTGCTAGTGTTGACATAAAGAAAGATAAGTGCTAGACATGATATCACATGTCACAGAGAAAGAGAGAGACAGAGAGAGAGAGAATCATATATTCTCTAACATCAACAATCCTATATAGCATATATTGTATTACTAGCATTATGGTCATAATCTTCATTTTACAGATGAAAGAAATGGGGATAAGGGAAGCAAAGAAACTGCCTTGAGACACTCAGCTAGTGATATTCAGAACTTGGAATAGAACCTAAGTGTCTGGTCCCAGAGTCCACACTTCCTTCCACTTACACATGGCTAAACATATACTCACTACCTGAAAAGTGTATCATATCTCCAAAATCTCATCTTCTTGGTACCTCTTCTAAACTCCTGCCATACTGCCTAGTACATCTCAAACTCATGATCTACTTGACTCAGCTTCCAGAGTTCTAGGACTATAAAAGTGCACTGTAGCACCCAGCTAAAGAGATCTCAAGACTTGTAATCAGAGAATAGAAAGAGGAGCTATTCTCCTCCTGACCCATTGTCTTCCCCTCCAGGCAAACCCACACATGTTCTTGAGTATGTCAATGCACCTAAGTACATCAATGCACCCTTCAGCACTACTTGAGGAAGGACACACCTAGTCTCTTGCTTGCTTCTGACATTTCAGTGTTCTCATTGTTCCCTTAAATGATCCATTATTTTCCTTGGGTTTAGACATACCTAGGGATTTATACTTTTTCATTTCTGATCTTTGCTCTCATTTATCTGTGTGATTCAAAAATTATAGCACTTTAATGATTAGAGGTGCCTTCAAAGATTGTACTACATCTCATTCACATGTGGGCCTATAACAGAACGGTGGTTACATGTTCATTAAATGTCTAATTCTCACACTGATAACAATGATGTCTTATTATTCTTCCATGACCACAAGCATCAAGAACTATTCTGGTGATTTTGCATACTAATCCAGTCTTCTTAGAAACCTTATAAGGTAAAAATAAATATTCTTTTCTTTTTCACAGATGAATAAGCTAAGGCCCAGAGAGGCTAATTAACTAGTTCAAACTCATCTAGGTAAAAAAAGTGGTGGAGCTAGGATCTGGTTGGAAATGCTCTGGCTTCCAAGCTCTTGGGCATGATGCTAGTTATACCTTCACCATCAAGCCATTTACCTTGCAGCTGAGAATCAAGGCAAGCACACTACATTGCAGTTAGAGTCCAATAGAAAGCAAATGAAAAATTAGGGAAAGCTGCAATGAAGAGATGACCAGAGGTAAGACCAAAATGTGAGACAGAGGAAAACATCCCCTGTGTTGAGCTGTAAAGGGCTCAAGTCAACAACTTCTGACATTGCCAGTCCTATGGATAACCCACTACTTTTATGGACTACTGGAATATTTTGCTGAATTTATGTACCTACAATATTTAAATGCCAATGGGATACCCATCTCTGTCAAAACTAGACAAAAAAGGGGATATAAATGAAGGGCCATTTTGTGTCTACATATACAAAATAGTTAGGAGAGATATACAGCTGCTTTCTCTTAATTCAATGAGAAGAAAGATTTGTACTAATAGTGTATGGACAGGCTATCATGTCTGCATCTTGTACTATGACTAACCACTAATAAGACAACAATTTGCAATGTATTAATTATTGAAACTGTCCTATTAATCGCCTTTGAAACTCTCATTGGTATTTGTTTCTCAATAAAATTAATAAAAAGAATGGTATCAAAATCCACATTTCTTCAGCTAGAAAGAATATATTCTGGGAGAATTCAGATGAGGCAGCAGCTCTCAGATTTGATTGGTTCAGTGAATGCCAGTAATTGAATTTAAGTATGCAATACACTAATGATTTGAAAAAAGTATAAGACTCCAAACTGGATTTTTGAGGAAAAGAACTCACATGGCACAAAAAATATTTTCTTCAATAATTGCTCAATTTTTCAACACTTAGCAGTACAGACATACTGCTTTGAGATCTGTGAGGAAAAAAAATTCTTAAATCCTTGCATTTGTCGAATAAAACATCTTGTTTTCCCAGAGCATTCTGAGATTTTTGAGAACTGTTTTAATTATAGTTTTTCTTGGACAGCTCTGTTGTGACCTTTGGAAGTCCCTCAGAGCTCTACGACAATGAGAGAAGGAATTCCCAAGTCCACTCTCACCCAATACATGGTTAATTTAATTAGTAGCTGGTTTTCTCAGCAAGAATCCAATTGCACTTTTCAGTTAATAGTCATTTGTGGAAACTTTAGATGTTCTTATAGGCTACGGGAGATTATTAACTCAATAACATGGCATTTCCATGAAATACTTTGATAATTATGATATTATAAATCAGTAAACTTATAATGAATATTCACTTGTTTCTAGAAGCTAGGCTAAGACTAGTGATTTATTTTCTAACACTTTCTTAACAAACCTCAAGGTCAATCAAGTTGCGTTGTTTGGGACTCTAGAATCAGAGATACAGAGTTAAACATGCAACTTTACAGCTTAGATATTCCTTTGATTTCCCCTTTCACTTTTATGGACAGTAAAGCAAGTATTTCAACAGCAACAAATAATGAGTATGAATCCAGGAGAACTTACCATCTTTTGAGTGCTTTCCTCAGTAATGTTGGTGTTATAATCCCAAGAAGCAAGTGAACTTTGATAAGATAGGTCTTCAGCTTTCTGATTAAAGTTGTCCAAAAATATCTTGGCCTGTTCCTCTATGGTGAACTGAGCAGCAGTTACAGCAACAAGGCTGAGAAGGAACCAGGAGCAGCCTGACATCTTCCCCGTGCACCAAGATCTCATCCACTGAACAACTTTCCCCAGAGTAAAATCTCCTCCTGAGTTTTTCTCTCTCATCAGCCTTTGAACTTGGGTTGGGCACTGAAGAGAGAAGAAAAAAAAATAGACAAGAGGAAAACAGTAAACAATCTGCTGAACCACTATAAAGTTAATACTGAAGAGAGCAGATATGTAAACAGATTTTAAAATGATTTCTTTAAGTAAACCAAATAAAGGCACGTTATTCATTAATCCCAGAAAAACCTCAGCACCCCCTAGTACTTTACAGCCAAATCAAAACTTGTGCATTTGGTTAATATGTTCCTAAAAAGCTGTTAAAGGTACACTGAGGGTGTTATGATTTTACAGTAATGAGAGAGAGCTGGAATTAAACATGTGAGAGATAGTTGGTATTCATCTATTTTTGGACAATTCCATTCATGGTTATCTCTCCTTTATTTTTATTTCAAGTTCATCTTCACAGAAACTAAGTAATGTACTTGGGTAACATTTTCCCTTCCAAATAAATGATTTTTGCCTTTGTCCTTATTGAATTCATTTTTGTCTGACCAATTTTAATTACCATGGATATTTTTGAAGTAGTAAAACTACTCTCCACTACACAGGTTATCTCTCTTGACATGGCTTTGGAACACTTAACAGGTTCATTTTCTGTTTCTCAGATGACTACCTTCAACACTGCTTCTATGGCTGACTTAACTCTGTGCTGCCCTCGCTTTCACTTACCTGTTCAAAATTCAGTCGAGGTCACAAAGTAAGAATGTCTCCACCACGTGTATGAAATCCAAAGCATGTCAACGTCAAGTTCTGCTCATCCATAGCCAAAGGATCATGGCAACACAGAATGCAAAGAGACCTCAGCAGTCATTCTGTAGAGTCTCAGCAGCTGACTCAGTCCTTATTCCCAGGGTGTAGACGTGTCACAGATAAAAGAGAGGAGCCACTTTAAATGGCAAGTCTCATAGGCCTGCTTGGTTGTGATTATGAAACCTTCACACAGAGAAAACATTTCTTCACCCAGAAAAACAAGTCTTCCAGGTTCAGATGAAATGACAATAACCAAGCCTTAAAAAAATTCGCACTACTTCACTTTACTTCAAAATTCTACATATTATTTTAGAATGGGAAAAATTGTTTAGAGTGCTTTGTGTTCTGGTATTTTATTTAAGCATCACAACAAACCCATAAGCAAATTTTATTGTCATTTTATGCGTTATGACACTGCACTGAAATTGCCAAACCTCAGTTGTCTAGTAAGTGGTAGGGCCAGATCATGGATCCATACAGTCTGACTCCAGATTATAGACCCATAACTAAATTGTAGTCTGTAGTCTAGAAGCAATAATGGAGCGATAAGTAAAGAGAAACAAAAGAGCTTGTGCCTGTAATGAAGATGATGAATAGGTTCTCCTACATCAAATGTGAAACAAATGCACTCTCTGAGGAAGTAAAGCAGTCGCTGGATTTTAATGATAATAATTAAGAATGTTTAGAGAAAATGAGCTGAGGACAATCTAGCCCAAGAAGTATCAGTAAGCCTCCCCACATTCAATGAAGCTGAAAGTCACTCCTTTCTCACCTGCATTAGGAAACCAAAAGGCAACAAAATGGAAAGCAGCATCAGTCTTTGAATGAAAAATTGCAATGTTACTGGAGTAAAAGCAGAAGCACAGTTCTGGTCCTATAACCTCCTAAGTGAAACATTTGGGTTTAGGGGTGAGAGGGAGGATAGACCAGTAAAAATTTAATTCACCAAGAGAGAAATTTAGATTAATAAGATCAAATTGAAATGGAGAAAGCAAAATCTAAAATACAAGCTAAAAATAGCTGGATAAGAAGACTTAAGATAATAGTGAGGGAGGAAAATGTTGGAAGCCAAGAAATTTTGAGAAACAAATACAGTGGGAGAATTGTTTACACTTATTCTGTAGGAAAACTAGCTCAGAAGAATGGCCAACTACAAGCAGCTACTGAATTGCTGGAATTTTTGTTCCACTCTATTGAGAAGTTTTTGACATTCTGATAACTACCTGAAGTGTTTTCCCACCCCATTCTGAGAGTGGAAAAAATCTACTGAAGACCCAGGGATTGGGGCTGAGAAAATCAACTGATCCAATGGAATGAACCGTGTTTTAGAACGAATGTTGAAACAGAAAATATCAGAAGACTGGACACACAAGAAAGTTGTTTCTAGCTTTGAAAGGGAATAAAGGTGGAGGCCCACATACAAAAGATAAATCATGTGTGACCTTGATGTTTGACAAAACTACAAAATATAGTGTTTAGAATGTGATTTGCACTTGTAAAAATGTATATGTGGTCCATGGGGGATTCAGTAGGAGTAAGTCAGATGCTGCCTGACTCATGTCCCCTAATAAAAGAATACAATAGATTTCTAAAACCCAAAGATGCACTATTCCCTCTCTTTCTATAAAAGGTTTATCAAAATGTACAGTGATACAACTAGATCCAAATGTCCCCCTGAAACAACCTCTCTGCACCTAATTTCTTGATAATATTTAACCACTACATAGGGATGTTGTATTTTATGAATTAATATATGAGAACACAAAGAACAATACCAGGAGCCAAATAGTAAAAAGCCACTCCAAATGAAAAGAGCAGTGCAACAATGAGTAAGCTTCCATATTTAAATGTCTAAGCAACTATCTGTAAGGTCATCTTTCAAGGATACTACAGTAAAGATTGGCTCAGAGCTTGACTCAAAGTTTTATCTGGACTGTAGGCAATAGTCAAGCTATCTTGTGCTTTAGGAAACTCAAGAAGATTTTTGCTGTAGCTTCTTGGAATATTACCATTAATGCTGTTGAAGTTTGCTAGCTGGTGCTAAAACGGTAGGATGGAAGCGCTCACCATGGTAATAAGCAGGATCATGTGTGAAAGGCAAAGGCAGTCAGTCAAGGAGTCTGCATGAGCTCAGTGGTGAAGAACCTGACAGGTATCCTGATCACCTAGTTATGGTCTGGTCCTGGCATAAAACCTTGTGAATTAAGAAAGAAGACTGAGTCTATCATTACAATCTTAAAGAAGGAGAGGATGTCATAAATGTTAATGCCTCCCCTGCAATACTCATAGATACTGTCTTTGTGATTGCATACATTTTGCACCAGGCTCTTCAGGTCAGGACTGTGAGACTCATTCTAGAATTAAGGAACCTGAGCTTTCTAATGTTTCCATGGCTGGCCCAGTTTCCCACAACTGATAGATAGTAGGGCTGGATTTTGATCCCAAGATATCTAAGATCTCTTCATCCCATGGACTTATAGGTTCAATCAGCTAACTTCATGTAAGTCTTATGAGACTTCATTGTCTGTGGTGGCCTACATAGCGGAGCTAAAATCTTTGGTTTTAATTATGTAAGTGTTACATTTTAAAGCTATGTCAGGGACCACTTTCTCTGAAATATATTCCATTCTAATCAGGTTGTTGCCTAGAAATAATTCTTATTTTAGGATGACTCAGTGTAATCATCTTGAACATTATTTACTGACTAAGCTATAATGTGACAGTGTCTTCAAGGCTTTCCATTGGATGGCTGTAAATAACTTTATTGCTATTAACTCTGCTGTCTTTGCACATTCTGAGTTCACTGTTACTTCCTGGAGTATGGACTTCTAGAATTCCCACCCACTAAAAATCCCCTCTCTGTTTCTGATCTACTGTCTGCTAAAATCTAAGTAGAAGCTAGAAAACCAACAAATTCTTTTAGAAATTCCCTTTTCACAGGCTCAAACCTGAGCATAAGTCTTCACTTGGCTAAAGCAGGGGGCTCTGTAGTGCAATGGATAGTGCATTGGGACTTCACTTGGCTAGAGCAAAGTGCACAGACTTTGAAATCCATATTTTCCTTACTGAACACCTTTTTATGTACTTCCAGCTGACTCACTAATGGTAATGCTCCAAGCAGCTATAGCAAAATCTCCTTGAGTTCCCTAAAGTAGAAGATAACTTCACTAAACAACAGAGAAGGAATGGTATTTTATACAACTCCTTATCACGAAATTACTTGAGTCATGCTTCTGACAGGAATAGGAACAGATACCAACCAAGAATTATTTGCATTTAATATAATTGATTTTTACCATGTTGATCTCACACAATGAATTTGTAAGTGCTTTGCAAAAACTGTTTAGCTTTACAAAAACTAAACAAAAGGTTTTTGCCAAAAGGCACAGCTAAGAGTTCTTTCCTGTTTACATTTTCAGTCACATAGCAGTCCATTTTTCCTATGGATACAATGAGGATAATATTCATTAATCAACTCGATGAATATTTTCAACAGAGTTCAAATTTATAAGGGTAAACTGCGTACGAGGGAGGTTGTACTGATTAGGAGTAGCCTATATTTATGACACTACAGTGCTTGTCTCAGTAACTGCAATTTCTACTTTTTTGGTACTGAGGATTGAACTCAGGACCTTGCACTTGCCAGGCAAGTGTTTATTCTACTGAGCTATCTCCCCAGCATGTAACTGTAATTTCTTTTCATATCTACACTCTACAAAGTATCAATAGCACTACAGCAAGGCAACTACTAATATAATTTTTTATCTAGAGACTTAGAAACCCTAAGCTTCTAAATACTTGAGAGTTTCTCCAAAGTGAAGTGGTAGAACTTAAACAGAAGAGTGGCATAGTCTCACATGAAAGAGAAATCACTTTGACTGCTTATGAAAAACACTACATCTGGAGCAAGACAATAGGCAGAGACCAGTGAGCACCATAGTGGAATAATCTGTTATTCTAAGATATTAGGTGGTGGTTTGGTAATACCAGAGGCGTTGTTAAGAAGTGGTTGGATTCTGAACAAATTTTTAGTCACATTGCTGAACTGGAAGTGAGCTATTTAAGAGTCAAGGATCACAATGCTTTTGGACTGAACAACTAGAAAGACAAGGTTGAAATCAACTCAGATGAGGAAAATTACTATCAAAATAGGTTTGTATGGAAAACTATGAGTTCAGTAGAATTTGTGGTATTTGTTAAAAACCGAAGTGAAGGTGCTCAAAAGACAACTGTATATATAAATTTGGGGACTGGCAGGATGGAGATATAAATTACAGAATTATTATCTAAAGATGGTTAGTTAGTCAAATATATCTTTTCAGCTAAGAACAAAAGGAAAATTTTGGTGTTCAGATCCAATCTACTGAAAATTGTTACTTAGTCCAAATCTAGGGGAAAAAACTTGAGGTATATAACTTTAAAAAAGGTACTAAAACACCCCTCCTAGAGGAGCCATTTGTGGAATGAACAGGAAGGTGACATGGAGCAGTTTCAGAAATTTGACCAGAATATCAAATGTCTTCACTGGATTGTAGGAGACTACAGATGTCTCAGGAACACAGGCTGATTAAGGTGAAATAAGGGTTGGGCTCAGGAAAGGCAGATAACATAAAAGATAGTTAGTCAATTTCAAGTGGCTCAGACCAAGTCCAGGTCATGGTTACAACACTGTTAGGCATTCAATGCATAAAAGACTCATTTTGGAACCAGCTCAGATCCTGCCTCTCAGCTACAGTTTAAAGAAAACTGAAGACTTTACACTTCAGTAAATGCTTCCTAATTGACTCTAAATATCTTAGAGTAATCCCTCATTATTATTCTCTGCTTCAGCTTGAAGACTAGGTACAAATTTAATGCTTTGTTACCTAACTGGAAATTTTCAACAATAGTTGATTCCACGAAGTTCACCAGAACTCTCTTGGAGACTTCATTGTACCCCTCCCTTCTCATTTCCTAAATGATTTGTCTGGTCTGGGTCATCAGTGAGTCTTGGTCAAGGCTAATAGTTCCATCACAGAGCTCCATATTTCCTTGCACTACCCCTCCAAGCGAGGTAGATGAGAAAACCTCCCAGAAAGCTAATGGAACAATATCCAGATAGAGCTGGCTCTACTAACTTCTAAGGTCAATCCCAGGAAGGCTGATAAAGGCAATAACATCCCAATTTTATTTAATTCCGTTTTGCTTTTTACCACTCTGGAAATTCAGAATTACATTTTTTCCTTATTTTATGAAAAAAATAAAACAAAATTTCATAACAAAAATAATAAGATAATAACAATAGTTAATACATTGCATGTTATTACCTTTAAAGTATGTATTCAGAGTAGAAGATAAGGACATTAAAATTTCTCCAATGGATATTACCAAATGTTATCTTTTTAATGAATCAAAGCATAGAGCTGAAGGTACCAAATCACTTTATTAAAGTTAATCTTTCTCACTATCACCATGTATATGTATACTGACACTATTTAGGCAATTTCCATTCTTTATTGTCCTCTTTGGCAATTGCTGCTATCTGGTACCATATACTGGCAATTAAATTTTACTAATCTATTTTTGTATTGTGTGTCTCTCCCCACTAGAATATCAATTCCAAAGGATTAGAGATTTTTCTTTGCTTTTTTCAACAGTATTCCTGCAGCTGCATAGAAAAGTGGTTGGCACATAATAGGCACACAATAAATACTAACAAGATGAAGACATCGTATGTAAACTCGGTAGTAAGAAGGAGGAGGGGAACAGTTCAAGAGTCTATGCTACACGCAGCATAATTCATTTTTATGCAGCATACTTTCTTTGTTAGTCTATCCATGGGATGTGATGAATAAGGATTAGTATCAAGTGGAAAAATGAAATTTCTTATATAAGATGAGATTTAGAAGTTATAATTTGAAGGGCCTGCCAGATAGATCAGTGTATTAAAGCACCTGCTTAGGCAGATGCAGGGACCAGGGTTCAATCCCCAGTGTGCCGTGACAGAGATTGAGATTGGGTATGGCACACACCTGTAGTCCCAGTGCTTGGGAGGCTAAAAGCAGGAGAATCACTATGAGTCTGATCTGTGTAGTGAGACCTTGTACACCCTGTACTAAATACCAAAAAAAAACCACAATTTGAGTTAGTATAGTGGAAGACCTGGGAGAAAAATATCATGGTGACTGTAAGCCAGACATTGGGCTAGAGGCCTTATATATGCTGTCACTGAATTCATTAAATGACCCTATGAGAAAGATTTTGTTACAGTCTTTTTAATACAAGAAGACAATGGAATTTATTTCTATCAGGCAACTTCTTCTAGCATGCTACTATCAATTACTGAGTATCAAAGACAAATGTTAAACACTAATCACTCTTCCCTCTGGTCCTAATACTCTGTTTGATTGGAAACTATGGTGAATGTTTACATTCTAAACAATTTTTTGGTTGAAGACACATTGCCTACAAAAAAAGTAACTGAGTGCTGGGGAGATAGCTCAGCAGAATAAGCGCTTGCCTGGTGAGCAAGGTCCTGAGTTCAATCCTCGGTACCACAAAAAAAAGATACATTGCCATCAATATCCCTCAAAATACTCCCCTCTCTTGAGACACACTTATCTCAGCATACTTGTCACTTTCTGGATAAGTTATAGAGCTCTTCTCTTGTGAGTGTCTTTACTTGCACGGTCATAACTGCCTCAATGTCCTGCACTGATTCAAAGTATGCACCTTTCATGGTCATTTGGACTTTAGGAAAGATCTAGAAGTCACCCAGCGCCAGATAAGGAGAATGAGGTGGACGAGGACAGTGAGTAATGTTTTTAAAATCCTGACCTTATGTTAGATGATGCTCACAGTAGCATTCACCATATTTTTATCCCACCTCAAAGAGACACTCACTAAAGAAGACTTTGAGAATTGCTTCAGAAAGTGGAAATGACAGTGGGATAAGTGTTTCCAAGTGAGGCAAAGTATTATGAGGGGGATTAATGATAATGGTCTTTTACTGCAGCAAATTTAAAAAATCTAAATATTCACCATATATTTGATTGCCCTTGTGTCTATGTCTTAAGCAGCAAAATAAAGTGAGGTCACTGGCATTATCAGATGAACCACCTTTATGTATAACTACCATGATACTAAAGTTCATCAATTACTGTCAAACTGGAGTGTCAAGGAATGAAGGAACAACAATGGAAATCCTCCTAATGGATCACACTGACTTCTTTTTTTTTAAAGACAAGGTCTCACTACGCAGTTTGGGCTGGCCTTGTGCTCATTTTTGTAGCCTTAAGACTGGTCTCAAACTCACAGAGATCCTCCTGTCTCAGCCTCCCCAAGTGTTGTTATTACAGGCATGTGCCACCATGCCTGGTTCCGGTGCTGCACAGTGGACGCATGCATGCGGGGCAGAAAGGGCACGCCCGGGGATCTGGGGCAGAAACAGCACTCTGTGCCAGGCAGAGGATCCAACTCAGGTCCTTTTGCATGCCAGATAGGTTCTTATGCTTCTGAGATATCTCCACACAACCATTAGTGACTTATTTTTAATGTTTTATTGTATTAAACACTATGTTGGTTTTTCACTTATGCCTAGTCACTGCCTTCACTGTGGCCATAAATTGACACTCCTTTTCTCACAACCATAGTTACCAAAATCTTTAGTTGCTGACATGGAGGATATTATTCTAATATGATATCAAAATGAGATGTTCCATAATAGTACTGTAAAATGTAAATATACAATAATCTACAAGGTAACTATTCTAGATGAAGAGTCAAGGGATTGACACATTCTTTCAATGCATTCAGCAAAACTCAGGGTTGATAATTGCAACATTGTTAACATATTCCATAATCTGGTGACCCTCTGAGTTCAAGAGGTTAGAATGCTATCAAAAGTCCATACCATGGAGGTTATTCTGTAAAGTGAAATAAGCCAGACACAGAGAGGGAAAACCACATGTTCTCACTCACTTGTGGAAACTAGTCATTAATCTTGTAGAAGAATGGAATGCGATTGTGGTCACTGAAGGCTAGGAAGGGTGGTGGGAAAGGGGCTGGATGGAAAGAAATTCAATAAGGGGGCAGCAAAACGTAAGAGTGGAAGAATTATATTTTATTGTGGAAGAATTCCTTTTTAGCACAGAAAGAGGGGTATTGTTTCAAACAGTCTGATATATTTTCAAATTGACCAGAAGAGTACAAAAGATCCAACACATAAGAATGATTGAAAAAAAAATGTTTATTTTCTGATTTGAATATGACACACTGTATGTATAGTAAATATTAAATTACCATATGGTACTCTATAAAAATGAATAAATGTTATGCCTCAATTAAAAGTAACCTTGCTAATAACACTGCTTATGGAGATGCTGTCCCTTTAACATAGTCCTCTTTGCTCACCATTAATTGCAGCAAAGCTAAGATAGCCAAGTAATCAAAGACACAAATGAAGAGGCCGAATACTGGCTAAGTTATAAAGCTGCTCTGGAAGCTATGGTGGGATCATTTGCTTCTCTCCTTACAAGGTATCAAGGAACTAAGATGAGCTCATTATGCCCTGCAACTCTCAGAAGTGCCACACCTATTAGCAAGTCCGGAATAGGTGTGTTTATTTCAAAGTAAATTATCTAACAGCAATTATAGACATATAAGTTGACCCTATGAATTTCCACACCTTTGGAAGTCCCTGGCAGGTATGACCCAAAATGCTGCTGATCCAGTAAGGTTCCCTTCTATGCTCTATGGGATAATTATGTCATCTCAGATTCACATGTAACATATTTGTGTCATAACTTATGATTGCATGATCAATTCAGAGTAGATGTGACTAATATGGTGAAGACCCCAAAATAAAATCAGGATATTTGACTATGTCATAATTTAGTATATCATGAAAATACTATTTCTAAAGTCCTGAAACTGAAACAACTGGTTATTGCAAAGATAGAATGCCATAGCCAGAGCAGTGCAAATGGTAGTGACTCTACAATATACAGAATTCTCTTTCCGATCTGTGCCCCTCGCTGACACGCAATGTCTCTCATAAGAATTTTATCATGGGCCGGCCAAATAGCTCAGTGGATTAAAGCACCTACAAGCAGGCACAGAGGCCAGGAGTTCAATCCCCAGGCCTGCCGTGCCAGTCCTGCCCCCAGGGCACAATGAAACAGCCATTGAGACTGGGTGTAGTGGCGTACACCTGTAATCCTAGCTCTTGAGAGGCTGTAAACAGGCAGATCACTACAAGTCACATCTGGTAGTGAGACCCAGAACACCCAGTAGACCCTTCCTTAAAAAAATATATATATAAAAATAAATAATTTTATCATAAAGGGCCAGCCAGATAGCTCAGTGGGGGCTTACAGCTTAGCTCAGTTGTTTAAGCACCTGCTGGGGCAAACCCAGTCAGGTGCAGGGACTATGATTTGATCCCCAGCTCCCCATGCCTTACCAGACCCACCTTAAGGCAGTCTAATCCAGCCCCCAAAAAACTTTCTTCTCAACTTTTGCTGGGGAGCTAGCTCAGGTAGTGTAAGCACCTGCTTGGCAAGAACAAGGTTCTGAATTCAATCCCTGGTACAAAAAATGTCTTATAATACAGATAACTTAGTGAATTAAAGTGTCTGCTTATGCAGAGCACAGCAGCCGGGGTTCGATCTCTGGTGTTACATGCTGGCCCCGCTCCAGGGGCACACTGAGACAGCAATTGAAACTGGGCATGGTGGTGTGTGCCTGTAATCCCAGCACTTGGGAGGCTATAAACAGGTGAATCACTATGAGTCCAATCTAGTAGTGAGAGCCTGAAAACCCTGTACTAAGTACATTAAAAAAAGAATTTTGTCATAAGTGGTGATGCAGATATTGTAAGCTTCAAAGCTCAGAATTTCTCTTCCTTGAAGACTTTAGACCTATGGAAGTCTAGGAGGACAAGGGTGAGGCTCAGAGTGAAACTTGCTAGTCCAGTCTAAACTACCAGAGAAGAAGAAAGCTTAATTAGAGCTCAGAATTTTTCTTCTAGAACATCCTGTAGGACTGGTACTTTGCCCAAGGATATTAATGTGTGTTTGATGTCAGGGATCTTTTTCTCTCTCTTCCTCCAGATTCTGAGCAAGTGAGGTGGATGTGAGGGAAAGTATGGGGTATTGCAGAATCACCCCTTTTCCCAAAGTCGTAGAGATGGGGAATGGATAAATCACTTTGTGGATATTTAGGTGCCAATTTCTGAACCTCAAGGGCACCAGTCTGAAAGTCAAATTTGAAGGGTAATAGCTGCCATCGCATGCACACATGAATATACTTGGAATTATAAGAACTTTTCTGTGGCCTCAATTTCCCATGTTTAAGTCAAAATCTCCTGACTTTTAATAATGTATAAGATATAATGCTACTGTGAATATAAGCACTAGAAACTAAGTTGGGTAAGAACCTCATTATTTATTCTTTTCCGTCAGAGATTCCTGTCTTCAGTCTCACCAAGAATTTTCTTCTTTAGCTGAAAAATACATTTAGTTCCTAGAAACTACATAATATAAATTCCAGGTTACATTCTCTCTTTTCTGAGACAGTCAGAATATGGTAGGTCTTAATAATATTAATTTGGATTCCATCCAGAAAAGAATTAGGGCCTTGTTTGGTTGGAATTTGAATAATGCCATCCCATTACTTTATACCTCAATGACTGCCAATGTTTCAACATTGGCTGACAAGCAGATAGAATCTCTGCAATGTCTACAAAGATAAAGGTATTAAGCAACTGTGAAAATCAAAACCTTGAGAAAATATTTGGAGGCACCTTCCTAAATGATCTTCTTTCTCTGCCAAGCCTTTTCACTGGATTTGGTAGTTGATATTGCTCAAACATTTCTGACCTCCCCTAAATCAATGTTAAAATTAGCTGTGGAGCAGAAATACACTACAGGTCACTGAGCAGTTTGATTATCTTTGGGAAGTGAGTCATTATCTTACATGAATTTATTTGTTCAAGAAGTCCTTAAGGCCAAGTTCCACACAGATTCACTATAAACCTGAAATTAAAGGATTACTCCCAAAAAATGGTTTTGGATGATCCAGGGTGTATAGGAGACACTTCTGTCAATCTCAATTTATGCTTAAAAGTAACATTCTTCTTGAAAAACTCAAAAAACAGTGATGAAGAATGAAATCCTCCATATATTAATTATTTAAGGTTTCAGTTTTGACATTCTTCTAAGAAGAAACCTGCCAGTAATTTTTTAAAAAGTAGAAGTAACAAGGTGCAAGACAAGGTAAAGCATTAGTTAGTCAGACCCCAAGATAACCACCAGAGCATTAGCCATTGGCAATTCAGCACCCTGAAGAGTTCCCAAGGAGTCCCAAAACCTGGGACAGACATGACGAATATGGAGACAAGCTACCAATCATGCAGTAGTGGGGGGAGGCCAATGGTTGAATAGATAAGTAATTAAATTTTGTTTAAAAAAGTAAAGTGAGAAGGAGAAAGGTGCAGAAAGAAAGGAGAGAGAAGTCTAGGGCATAAACTGGAAGGTACAGAGCTGCCTTTGTCAGTTACAAATAATGCTAACACTCATAAGCCAGTCTGTGCAAACCACTTTACAAGCATTCCTTCTGAAATCCCTCAGTCACCCTATGAGAAAGCAGCTCATATAATTTCCATTGAATAAGAGCACACTAATAAATGAAGGCTTTAAAAAGTTAACTAAAGACCCCAAGTGTAAATACCAAGTGGAAGTACATAGATTTTAGACCATGTATTTATCATGAGGCCCAATTCATTAGGAAGAGGGCTTTGTAAATACTAGATATCAAATATATGTATTAGATTGCAAAAGCATTTCTTTAATCCTACTTGTTCACACTTTCCAATTGTAGCATGAATTTTAATACTCTTCTATCAAGTAGTGTACATGATCTCTCTGTGTGTGTCTCTGTCTCTCTGTCTGTCTGGCTCACTCTGTCTCTCTGTCTCTCTCTGTGTCTCTGTGTCTCTCTGTCTCTGTCTCTGTCTCTGTCTCTGTCTCTCTCTCTCTCTCTCTCTCTCTCTCTCTCTCTCTCTCTCTCTCTCTCTCTGTCTCGCTCCTCCAAGCTCCTGGAATGTGATGACTACCAGGCTGAGACCAGGCCAGCTTCCCACACTTCCTGAACACTCTACACAGATTACAGATACACGAGTGAAACCTTAAGAACTTCTCAGCTGACCTGAGTTGCCAACCCACAGGATCACGAGCTAAGTAAATACCTGTTGTTTCAAGGGACACTTTCAAAAGGGACCTGGTTTTGGAGTAATGTGTTATGTAATAAAACCCAAATGATAGTATAAGAATATCTTCACCAAGATCTTTCCAAATTATCTGTTCAGCTAGGATACTTTTGAGATTAAAAACACCTAGTAGGGATGTGGAGCCACACAGAGTATTAAACCTAGAGCCTTCACACTGAGCTACATCGTCAACATTTTTAAAAAATTTTGAGACAGGCCCTCATAAGTTGTCCTGGCTGGACTCCAATTTGTGATCCTCCTGCTCCCGCCTCAAGACTTCTGGAGTTGTAGCCATGTGCCACCACACCTAGCTAAGAAAACACTCTTATCCAACTGTCTCAAACAATAAGGAAAACCTATTGACTCACATAAATAAAATGCCATGGTATGTTAAATCAAGAGTTTATTTACGTAAGTACTGCCAAGCTGCCTTTGTTGCCATAAGATGCATAGATTTCAGGCATCACATCTAGAAATCATGAAATAAAGAGGAACTCTTTCTCTCCATGAATCTTCTTGTCTTTCAATGAAATTTTTAGGAGAAAGTTCCAGAGAACTAACAGAGTTGCATTAAACTAATTGAACTTGTATCTGTTTCATGATGAAGTGGAGCAAACATCTAACTACACTTGGTTCTGCCTTAAAGAAGTAGCTTCAGACATTTTTCATGTGGAACATGTAGGCAAATTACTTGTTCCACCCCCTGTAGAAAGGGACTATTTGGAGGGATATTTTCTGTAGAATCTCCACTCCAACCTTAATGTTTGGGTTTTGAGAACATCAGGCCCAAAAGACACAAGTTGCATGATCATCTTTATAAATTCTGTTCTAGCCTGGAAGATCTTCCATCTTTGTAGCAATGCTAGGCTAGTCCCTCTGCCAACTGACTATATATGATACAACCAGGTAAGAGTGGAAAAGTCCTGATAAGACAAGAGGGATAGTTTCCCCACTTAAATAAACCACTATCTAATTTTTCCAGGAGTGTAAGCCTCCAAATGGTGTTAACAACTACATACCTAGTACATGAGGTAGATGAGACAATGTAAATCACAGAGAACACACCATCTCTGACTAATATGTCCTTGTTATTGGGAAATTTTACTCACATGGCACAAATAACAAATGACCTCTAAGAAAATCCATAACCAGAGTAAACTGGAAGCCCCAAACAGACTTTGTGAAGGAGATGGAAGTCTGACTCACAGACATTACTATTATTATTGACAATAATAATATTTAAACTGTTATGTACCAGAAAGTTTAAGTGTTTATTTATTCTCCTTGGTTCAATCCCTACAACAATCATAGAGATAAGTAATAGCATCATCTCTATTCTCCAGATGAGAAAACTGAGGGATAGAATCAAAATCCTAAGGCCTGGGTACCAAGGAAGCTAGTATTTTAACTTCAGTCTGACTTTAAAGCCCAGATGTTGTCTACTCAGAAAGGTGTTGGGAGACCATTCTTATCATTGGGAAACACAAATTTGTATGAAAAAAATCACAAAAGGGCAGAAAGAAAACAATGGTCACAAAAAGACATCAAACTTGCATGAGTTATAAACATAGCTTTTCGTCATAATTATTTTTCTTCATGATTTTCATTGAGTGAAATCAACCAGTGCCCTACCCTCTCTTGGTAATAAGCCATATTTTTCTCATGAGGGTCAGAATGTTCAGGGCTAGAGAGCAATCAGAGATCACAAATTCACAGACGAAAAGCCCCAGGCGACATGGCAGCAGTGTTATTGTCTTCAAAGCACACCTATGTTGGTGATACAGAGCAGTGGTTCTCAGCCATGGCAACTTTGTCTCCCAGATGATGTTTGGTTGCCAGAACTGAGGGCAGAGTAATATTGCTTATGGTCAAGCCCAGGAATGCTACTTAGCATTGTACAATGCACACAACAGCCCCCTACAGCCAAGACTTATTGGGCTCCAAATGTCAAATGCCTACACCCCAAAACACCAACCTGCAACATGCATTGAATGTAGTGCTCTCAAGAACTACAGTGTGTGCCAAAGTGCCCCTCCCCACATTTCATTCAAGGCCAAGTAGAGTAGGGAATCTCTTTCTCCAAGTTAACAAAGCTACCAGTGGATTAGAGTATGAGGTATTTAAGCCTGCTTAGACACATATATTTGTGTGTATGCAGAGGTCTCAACAGCAAAGACATTGTAGAAAAAATAAAGCATGTAGTGTCAGTCCAGATAATTGTCCCTGCCTAGAATGACACCAGGGCTGAACTAGCACTTAAGGAGTTTCCTACGTGCAGAGTACCAGTGTTCATCACCTCCCTGAGTGCTCACAGCCTCCTATGTGGAACTTGTTACTTTTAAAATGCTCAACAAGGGTAGTAGGGTAGTCTGTGGCACCCAGTAAGAGAACTACGGTTTAACATATCAATGTACCTTCCCTGCTTCTTTACACTGGATATGGTAAAAGTTGTGACGAATTAGCATGAGAGTTATGGAAGAAAATAATTATGATTTTTAAAAATAAACAGAAATGATAGAGTTCTTTTGCCTTGACATCAATACATAAATGATATTGTGCAGACAGCTCTGCCTCTGTGAAGAAAGGAAGAGGAGGAAGTGGACTGAGATGATACAAAAAGCTCATGTTTGGTCCTAAGGGATAATGGCTTGAAAGTAGTAAACACTGATGCACAGTTTTGGAGGGTGTTGTGCAATCTGTATCTCTGGGGAATTCTGTAAGTTCCATCCTTGGCCAGGGAAGTCTCAATGTGGTCCGAGGGAGAGACATGAATGGCCAGGGCTCCACTCAAATACTGCTCTGCAAAACAGCCAAACTGCAGTCCTGCCGTGGCCTTTTTCTGTATCCCCTACTTCACTCCTACTACCCCTGCAAAAACCTGGGCTTCACGAGACACCCACGACAATTATATTATATCCCTGACCCTGATAAAAAGGTGATTCCCTCTTTTTATTCTCAACTCTCAAAGGACCTCATTTCAGCCTTTTGTCAGGTCAGTTAGGAGGAGTTTGGTCAAGGTTGTCGGTGTGCAGGTACTCAGAGAGGTGCACATGATAACACCTTCCAACTCTTCTCCATATATTGCCATTCTTATAAAGAAAAATAGTAGGGATGAGTGAGAGTAGACTATGAGGGGCATCATCATAGAAACACATACGCTTCTTCCCTGGGAGAGATGAGTAGGCATAAAGAATTTTGAGTAAGGAGATGACATCATCTAATTTCTTAACAAGATCTGTCATAGTTTTCTACATCTAAATCTGTCTCAATGCTGGGAGAATGAGGAAATTTCAATTCTGGACACAGTTTTACCTGAACTTCTAAAATGTGGGCCCTCTACCCTAAAAGCCCAAAGGCCAAGTGAGTTCAATGAAGTTATGGCACAGGAATTAAGCAATTATCCACATGAATATGTAAACTGTTAAGCAAAACTAAACTCCTTTCGAAAATGTCCAGTTGTGAAGCACTGGACTGAAACACATGCAAACTGCCTAAGATTTGGATTCCTCTCTGTGCTTCTCATCACTCGTTCTGTGTTTACTTCACACCAAGGATCATCCTGACAAGTAACCTGTGTACCACGCATGCACCATGGGCTGTCTGGCATCCCAAACCCAGTCTGGTCCTCCATGATGTATATGCCTAGCATGGTGAAATGGAAGTTTAAATTATTCTAGGAAGAGGAACTGATGGGAAAATACTTTTAAACAAAAATAAGCTAAAAGTAGAACAGAAACAAAATGGATCAGTTGATGTGACTCCTCCAACACAATCTGTGAAGTTTTAAGTACTGTGTAATTTAAATCCAATGATGCTCTGATATTGTTGTGTTAAATAGAATTAGTAATACTTACCATGCCTACCCAAAGGGATTTCTGTGACTCAAATGAAATAATGAAAATTGGCGAAAAACAGTAAAGTAACTGAGACGTGTGGATAAAATTTTATTTTTATAAAGTGACATGGAGTTTATTTAGACCCACAAAATAAAGGGAAAAGTACTTATTCAGGGAAAATAATTTATTAGATGAATAAATAGTATATCCATGCTGACCAACTCCCAGGAGTAAAATAACTTCTCCATCTGGAAAGATAAATCTGTTAAAGAGAAAGTAGGAAGGAATACATAAATAGGTATCTATTTGAATTCTCAATAGAAAGAAGAGCTATGAGAGTAAGAAAAACTTCCAAGTAAGCAGATTTCTAGCCCCTTACAACACCTTTAATGCCACACTCTCACAAAGAATTCTATTGTATTCCTCAGGAAAGTTTCATAACAGATATTGCATTTGCTGGCTGTCATGATTTGGGGTTTTGCAAGGGGAACAATACAATAAAGGACACATATTTTATAAGATTATTTTATAATGAATCATCAAAAGAGTGCCCAAGCAGTGCAGGAAATCTTTCCACATATGAAAGAACAAAGACTCCAGCTGAGAGCCTGGATCCTGATATCCTGCTTGAGTCCAGCTGAAAACCTAGAGCTCATAACAAGGCCTCCCACGAGTCCTACTGGAAGCCCAGAGCCCACAGCAATGTCTCATGCAGGCCTGCTTCACAAATCTGTACTGGGAAGGCCCAAGGTCTGTTGGTGGGAGTGAGAATGCCTACACCAGTGGGATAAAGGATCTGTGGTAGTAGGCTGAGGGATCTGTACTGGAGCCAGGAAGCAACCAACACTCAAGATAAGCACCAGAGCTCCCCCTAAAAGTAACACAGCTGTCCTCAGGAACAGTGAGGTCCCAAGCTCCTCCGATGGTTGGGAAAGCTGAGTTCCCAACAGGAAAGCCAGCTGAACAAGTTTCTCCATGAGGCTGAGCAATGCACCATCTTCCCCTCCACAGCCAGGAAGTGATGTCCAAGGTGAGGACCAGAGCTCCCCTAAAGTGATCCATAGCCATCCTCACTGACAAGGTCCCAAGCTCCTCCCCTGATGAGAACAACCAAGTTCGCCAGGAAGGCCAGCATGACAAGGTCCTCTGAGGGAACCAACAGCTCCTTACAGCTTTTGACAGGACCCAACCATTTCCCCTAACAGCTTCGCTAAAAGCCCCTCCAACTCCCAACAGCCTCCACCTCTTATGCTGCCAGCAACAATCCTCAGGTGAGTGTCCTACACCCAGAACCAGGCTAATTCAGTTCAGCTGGGTGTAACAAGTTGACCAACAGTTGGCAGTCTGCCACGCTGGCCTGTAGGAATGTGCTTGTCAAAGCACTACTTTCTAACACCATTGTACTATTCTTTTCCTCGTTGTACTATTAACATAAATCCCGCCATTTTCTCATGGAAGCTGCTGAAAGGATAATCTACAAAGGAAGCATAGTATGTGATGAGAATTTAATATCAGTCTCAATCACTCTTAGAATGACAGCAAAAACATTAACACATTGGCAAATTTCTGTGACATTTGAGCCAGCAGATTTTAGTGCTTACATTCTTCACTTTCTTATATTCTTACAAAATTCTTACAGCAGATTATAGTTCTTACATTCTTTACTTTCAATCTTTACTTTCCATTTTCTTTAGCTCTTTTTTTTTTCATTATTGAGGACTGTACTCAGGACCCTGCACTTGCCAGGCATGTGTTTATTCTACTGTGTTTATCTCCCTGGCCCTTCAATTTTCTTTAGCTCTTTTTTTCTCTCTCTGTATTAAGGACAGGGTCTAAAGAGTCTCACTATGAAGATCAGACTGATAGTGATTCTCCTGTTTTCAGCCTTCCAAACATTGGGATTATAGGTGTGCGCCACTGTGCCCAGTCTCAATGGAAGTCTCAGAGCACCCTGGGGGCGGGACCAGCATGGCATACTGGGGATCAAACCCAGCTGCTGCACTCTGCCTAAGCAGGCACTTTAGTCTGCTGAGCTATCAGGCTGGCCCTTTTACCTCTTAAAAGGACAAGTTTGATCACCTAGAGTTGTCCCAACTGGGAGACAAAAATCTTATCTCATGAATGAACTGTTCTACCACTGGCTTAGGGCCCTGACCTTCTGGGCACCTTTGAGTCCTGGCTTGTAGGAACTGAAAGCAATAAAGAAATTGGTGACTCATGCCCACATGCCTGTCAGACGAGTCAGAGGTGCCAATACTCAATCGAAGAAGATCTCAGTGTTCTCAGAATTTGACCAGATGGAGCATTTGGCTAATTTAAAAATTGTTTGGCCAGCCAACAGATAAAACTTTCAAGCAGAACTGATTGGGAAATTAATTTATTCAATAAATGTCAACTTCATTCAACAATTGTCATACAGTAAAAATTTAAAAATGGATTACTTAATAAATAAACATCAATAAAAAATTCATTTAGAGCGCATGTTGTTTACTAATTTTGCCATTTTTTCCTTGTGTCATTCTATTCTTGCAATAACTTTTCTGGCAAATAGAGTAAGTAAGAGCTCCTTGTAAAAGCTAATTTGTCTCAGATAGCTCAGCAGATTAAAGTGCCTGCTTAGGCAAATGCAGGGGCTGAGAGTTCAATCTCTGAATGCCAGTGCTGGCCCCGACCCTTTCCCTGGGGTGTGCTGAGATGGAGTCTGAGGCTGGGGGTGGTGTCATGTGCCTATAATCCTAGAGCTTGGGAGGCTGAAAATAGGAAGATCACTATGAATCTGATCTGTGTAGTGAGACCCTGTGGGCCCTGTAGACCCTGTACCAAATACACTTTTTAAAAAACTAATTTGTTTATATCAAAATTTAGGACAGGTTTTTTTCACCAATTAGCTCCTCTCCACTTTATTTATTTATTTATTTATTTATTTATTTATTTATTTATTTGGTACAAGGTCTCACTACATAGGTTGGATTCACAATGACCCTCTTGTCTCAGCCTCCTCAGTACTGGGATTACAGCCATGCACCACCATGTCTGGTTTCAGGCCAGCAGCACGGCGTGTGGTACCACAGATTGAACCCGGGTCCTTGCAGTTGCCAGGCAGGCACTTACACTACTGAGTTATCTCCCCAGCCCTTCTCCTCTGCACTTTAATAAGACTTTGTTTATATAGTCCCCCAGTTAGTAAATTTTAGTGTTAGAATTAGAACCAAGGCAGCACAGATAATGTACATATATCCATTCATGTATGCCCAGGAGGACCTGGGTCAGCATATTCTCACCAAACACTGGAATATTTCTGTATTCAATAACATGATGGTCTCCTTAAGTACAATAAAGATCATGAAGTGTAATAAGTGAAAACTATACCATTTTATCTGTTCATCTCAGGTGTTGATGCCAAATAGTTTTGACATGTTTTAGCCTTTGGGGGATACAGATTAAGGAAGTATGGGAGCATCCCTCTGGCCCTGGTTCAGTTGACTACTTTGTGAAGCAGCCAGTCATGTGATATATAATGACTACTTGTAAACTTTTTCTCTCTTACCCCAAAATTTCCCTGGAAGCTATTTGTGGTCTGCAGAGGGGACATTAATCTTAAGTACTTTCAGTATACCCAGGAGAAAATTTGCTTTTGTCTATTCACTACTAAGAACTCAAATACACTTTACACAATGTCATTCAAGTCATTTTTTTCACCTATTTCTTTCTGATCAAAGAAAGACAGGAAGGCATGTCATAGAAACCAATAAGGGAGAATTAATTAGTGCCCAAGAGAATGACAGGGTGCTCTAAACTGTAAAATGCTTTGAAGAGATTTAAGATAGTAAGTACCTTGAAACTTTGACCTTGAGAACCAGAAATTTGCAGTAACATGTGAGTGATAAATTTTCTCAGAAGTGTATGGCATGGAAACCAGAGTGCACAGAGTTGAGGGGCATGTAACCAAATATAGACCTCCATTTTTTGAGATGGGACCTCCTTATGTTTCCTCAGCTGTCCTTGAACTTGTGAGCTCATCCAGTCATCCTACTTCAACTCCCCAAGTACCTGGGACTACAAGAACACATTGCCATGGTCAGCTTAGAGATTTATTTTTTAACTAACCAGGGCCAGTATCCTTAAAGGTCTTTAGATATTTCTCTGTTTGTGTTTCTTGAATCCTGCATGGTGGCTACAACAGAACAGTGGAGATTTGGTACATTCTGAAGAAGAAAGAAAGAAAGAAAGAAAGAAAGAAAGAAAGAAAGAAAGAAAGAAAGAAAGAAAGAAAGAAAGAAAGAAAGAAAGAAAGAAAGAAAGAAAGAAAAGGAAAGTAGGAGAGAAGGAAAGGAATGTCTATACATTTGCTTGTGTAAACAAAGTAGCTAAACATAAAGATTTTATTTTTTGTTCATTTAATTTTTTTGTGGTACTGGGGATTGAACTGAGGACCCTGTGTTTGCCAGGCAACCACTTATTCTACTGAGCTATCTCCCTGGGTCCAACATACAGATTTTATAAAGAAAAACAAAATACAAAACAGGAAAATGAAATACTATGTTAAGGCACCTCATGAATTTGAAATAAAGGCTGGAAATCTGGGTTTTTTCCATTTATTTTTACCTTTTTTTATTCTAAAGCTGTCTCATCCTAGCCCCTTTTCCTTATCCAGGAATGAAAATAAACATGTATTTGTCACATGGTGATATTCATGTATGAAATTTGATCATTATCATTCTAAATCTAAGAACTCACTGCTTCTCTAATTAGTTCTTATCTTGTTTTGCTTTGTTTTATTTGGCTTTGCTTGGCAGTGTTGGAGATCAAATCCAGGGCTTCACATAGGCTAGGCAAGCCCCATCCACAAAACCACATCTCATTGCTTTCTTTTGTAATATGATGTTTGATATTTGTTAGTTCTTGTGGAAAATATGGATGATGAAACTAAATAGAAACAAAACCAAAATGTTGACATTTGCAATTACTCTATGAAACAAGTCCAGACATTATGATCAACTAGATTTGTTTCTGTATTGTTTTGGATAGATGCTCTGTCTTTCCAGTTTCATCAAGTAGTTTTATCTAAGGACTTGCACAGCAAAATCGCAGGTATATTTCCAGTCATTTTCCAATATTTTGTTTCCAGGACATATCATTCTGCAATGTGTTCCCTCATGGCACATTACATGATCATCATATTAAGAATGAGAAGTGTGGTTGATGATTGACTACTGTCTAATTACCCAGAGTGTTTGTCAAAGGCAGTAGGCAGGAGACATACGCTCTACTTTCCTGTTATATTGACTGTGAAGGTTATAGCACATCTCTGCTAATTTAAAACCTTCCCCCATAAGGATGTTTAGAGGAGAAGGCCTTTCCCAGCAGAAAATTTCCTTTCCACCAGAATGAACAGTGATGAAAATGATCTGGTAGTCCAAATAGGCACATCCCATGCTTTCAAAGTAAGTAATATTTCTAAAATCAGTGCTTGTCAACTTCTTCCCATAACCGAGACATTAATACATGTTTTTCTAACAGCTCTCCCATGAAATTTTAACACCTTAGATATAATGTTTGGCTATTTTTGTACTGTAATCCTTTGGAAGGACACACATATTATACTATGTCAAATTTTCTGTACCATGCACAACTTATGAACAGTTGAGAATGCTTGTCTTGCATTCTTCTTGCAGGCATGCACTGACTTAATTCAGGTGACATTTCACCAGTGAGTCTTCTATGTGCTAAAGCATTCTGGAGTATTTACTTCAAAAGGCATTATAACAAAAAAGGGTTCATTAATAAGGCATTTCATGCCAAGCAAAAGGCAAAATCTCATTCTTCTTAGGAATAAGGAGGCCCTAATAATATTAAAGGGTATAAGCTTGCCAAGACAAATACTGTGCATGTCAAAAATGTTGCATACCTTGTGAATTCAGCTTACTTCACTTGCATATAGGTTTTACTCTCAGAAGAAATACGATTATGAACTTGTGACAGCTACCTCTTATTTGCTTATTTTTCAGACTTTTACTATGTATACTTTCAGTTCCATGAGAGCAGGGACTCTGTCTGGCTTTGCTCACCATCATAAAGTTTTAACAAGGGAAAAATGCAAAGGAGAAAGAGGGAGACAAGGAATTACACTGTTTCTTGAACACAGACTAAGAATACTGTATTTACTATGAAGACCTAGACATTCAAAAAAATAAATGAGTAAAGTATTATAATCATGTGTAGCTACAATGAGATCGAAGCAATGTTTAATTCTACCTGGTAGGAGGTTGAGGAGTAAAGTGAAGTGGGTTGAAAAATGTTCACAGAGACCAGGTTGCATTATGATTTCTGCAAATGCTAAAGCATTTTTGGCTACATGGACTCCTTCTTACATAAAAATCTGTATTTTAGAATAATATAACAAGATGAGTATAATCATCATGTTGCTTTAGGAGCACAGAGCTAGGAGGTTCAGCAAGGTAACATGTTTAAGTGAGAAGGAACCTAAAGACAAACTGGAAGAGGTAAGGGTGACAGGAAACCGTTTTTGCAAGGCCTGGAAGGGAGAGATATGTGGATAACTGGGTGGAAAATGGACAGGGGAAAAAAGACACAGAGACAGAACCAGAAAGAACAGAATGGGTGATAAATGAAATTAGAGACTGAGGTGACAGTCAAAGTGCAGCAAGCCCCATGTTAAGAAGTCCGGCTTCAGAAGGATAATGAGAAGCCATGTAAAAGTCTCCATTTTAAGAATGATGGCACATTTTTTGAGTATTCATTAAAGCTGATTGGCAGATATCATAGACTTCCAGGACCCTTTTTTTAGGGCCCCCCTCCTACTGTTGGGAATATTAGCTGTTAAATATGTGCAACTCAGTCCTCAGATGAGAATTGTACCCATGCACACTGAGCTGCCTTTCTCAGGGTAGACCCTCTCCTAGAGAACACATGTAGCTGTGGATGCGGTGTTTAAGGGCCTGGGACAGGGACAACCCAATCTCTTATGCTCCCTGAAGGCTGAACCTCTGCTATAACTATGTAGCTGACTACTTTTCCCCCTGCCTCTTCCTACTCTGTTAAATTTCTGTTACTACAAAGCATATTACTATGAAGTTAATGCCTTAAAATAATGCACATTTATCATCTCATTGAGTCTGTGGTCAGGGGTCAGACACAGCACAGCTGGATTCTCTTTAAGCTACAATGTGTTAGCCAGACTGCTTCCATGTCTGGACATGTAAGCAGAGGGGAAACAATCTCATCCTGGTTGTCATCAGAATTTATTTCTTCTGGTTATAGAAGTGAGGCTCCCAATTTCCTGTTGGTTGTTGGCTGGATGCTATCTTTGTGATCCACAATTCCTAGAATCTTCCCAGTTTCTTTCACATTGGCTTTTCAAATATGGCCATTTACTGAATCAAGCCAGCATAGAGAATCTTTAGAACAAGTCTGCTATAAAAGACTCTTATAAAAGCAATTTCAGGGGCTGGGGAGATGGCTCAGTGGAGTAAGAACTTTCCCAGCAAGTGCAAGGGACTGAGTTCAACTCCTGGTTCCACTAAAAAAAATTGGAAATAAGTTTGGGGCCAGAGACATGGTTCAGTGGAGTGCTTCCCTGGCATGCTTCCATTCCATGTATGTCATTGTGAATGACAGGATTTCATCATTATCATTGCTGGCCATTTTCTGTTGTGCACCACATTTTCTTTATGCATCCATCAGCTAATGGACACTTAAGCTATTTCCATGTTTTGGCTGTTGTGATTAGTGGTGGTTGTAATACACTCGCAAGGGCCTGAGTTCAATCCCCCCACCAAAAAAAGCAATTGAAGGGGTCTCACATGTCATGCCCTTTGTGTATTCATTAGAAGCCACAGGGCTTACACTCAGTGGGAGGAGCCTATAAAAAGGCATGAACACCAGGAGACGGGAGTAAGGGACAGAAACCTTAGAGTCCATCTGCACTACTTGCCTTTCTCATTTTGAACAGGTTTCTCTCCTGAGAGCACTGCCCAATTAACCTTCTGCATGCAACTACTCATTTTAAGGTCCACAGCCAAGAGGCAAAACTGGAGGCAGACAAATGAGTTAGAAACTTGCTGTAACTTAACTCGAGGAGATGGCAGGGAGAAAACGAATGCCAAACTTTATTTCCATTAATAAATGTACAGTCTTTATTATGGCTGACTTGGAAATAAAATCAAGTCCATATTCACAGGAAAGAAGCCAGTATGTCAGAAAGACATTGGCACTCTAGTGTTTATTACACCCACACTAATCACAACAGCCAAAACATGGAAACAGCTTAAGTGTCCATCAGCTGATGGTGCATAAAGAAAATGTGGTACACAACAGAAACTGGCCAGCAATGATAATGATGAAAACCTGTCATCCACGACATACATGGAATGGAGATCATTATTTTAAATTAAATAAGCCAAGCACAGAAGAGAGGTGCCATATGATCTCACTCATATGAAAGTTAAAAGCACTGCTCTCATAGAAGCAAAGAAGATAGAATGGTGGTTGTCAGGCCCTAAGGAGATGAAGGTGAAAGAGATGGAGAGAGCTTAAGTTCTGGTATGCCACAGAACAACAAGGTAACCAGAGATAAGGCTAATGAACTGTACTTTCAAAAGCTAATGGAAAAGACAAGTATTTGAGGGGACAAATGGATAGATATGTGTAACTTAGTTTAAACATTGCACAATGTATGGACGAGGTGAAACATGACACGGTAATTCATGAATACGTATAACTATTACTTTTAAAAAGTAAATTTTAAAAATTCAAGTCTGAAACCTGCAAAGTGTCTTCCAACAAAGGTACAGACAACAAAAATGACAGGTTAAGCACAACTAACAAAAATTAGATTCACTATATTCCACAGCATGCTTTCAGAGCATAATCAGTCACACAATCAGAAAGAAGTGATTAGTGCTTTATTAGGCTAGCATAAATTGGACTTTCACAAATTGCAGAAAGAAACAAAACTATCTTAGAGATTTATATTCAGTAAGTATACAAGAACTGTTGGCATGCTAACAGGATGAAATTTCACCTTGTAAATCAACATTTCCATTTTTTATCCATCGCATTTAAAACTGTTTACTTTCGCTTACCTAGTCATAGAGAGCAGCATTAACAATATTCAGAAAGGACCCATTTTCGATTATTGCTGTACCATGTTATAGGTATTCTCTACTGGGAAAATTCTTTCCTTTACATCTTCAAAGTGACATAGATAGATAGATAGATAGATAGATAGATAGATAGATAGATAGATAGATAGATAGACAGACAGACAGATAAATAGCTTTGTTGTCTCTGGAAAGCTTAAATCAATAAGTATAAGCACCACATGACTACACTTAATATACAATGTTGTAAGAAAAATACTTTCAAATACTCTGAATAGAAAACACCTTATAATTTCAGCGGTCTTTATGGGTATAATTGATTGCATATCACTTTTATGAACATTCAACATTTCTTCATAAACAAAAATGATGCGATAAAATGTATAATTTGCCCTTGGCATTTTGCAGTCACACAGAAACAAATGTTAAGCATCTCAGAGAAGCAGAGCAGCAGCCCCTCAGAGAGGGGTAAGCCGTTCATCCTCAGTCATGAAGACGTCATTGATGTGCCCTCCTTTCATGTCCAGGAACTCACAAGGGACGCTGTTGGCGATTGTGCCTGTGCCTTCTAACTTGTCCTCTGTGTCATCCACTTCAAGTGATCCATTGTTCTTCCTAAAAGCACATAGACACAATGACTGAGGTCTAGGACAAGAAAGCATGGCTGAGTAAGGTTTGCTGTACAGACATGGAGAACAGAAACCATAGAATGATCAAATAATTGGTGATACTGTGTATTTTCATAAATTTTGAAGATCATAAAGTGTTGGTGAAAATTGTACATAAACAACACTTACACAATGATTCTAACAGGCAGTCTTACAACACTAAAAAAAGTATATGAGTTAATAAATGGATACATATATATCAACTAATATTGTGAACACACAACCATACACACATGTACATTCACATGGACAAATTACTTGAAGGTAAATGTATGGCACATTGGCAAGTGTAAAACTTTAGGTGTGTGACACCTTAATAAAAATACAATTAAAAATAATAGGTCTGGGGAGATAGCTCAGTAGAATAAGGACTTGCCTGGCAAGAGCAGGGTACTGAGTTCAATCCCCAGTACCGCAAAAAAAAAAAAAAAAAGACTCTACTTGAAAAATAATGTTAAGACACAATTTGACAAATTAACACAAATTCAGTAAAAATTAAATTGAGACACAGAAGTAAACTCACACTGCCTCATAAAGTTGTTATAATGTTTAGTTATCACCAGTTGGCTCTAATCATTCCAAACTAGTTATATGAGTTTGTAAGTCAGATGTTTGTGACTCAAAACACCTTTTCCTAATTATATCACAGCAATTCAAAGTCACGCAGAAAAATATGACACTACAGGATTTTCAGTGTCTCACAACTCTGACAAAGAAGGGATGGGAAGCACAGAGGGAAGGACACTATATAACCCCATAAAATTTCTGGTTTTCTTCCCCCTTGTATCTTTTGTTTGGTTATGAAAAGAATCTTTAATAAAGCTGGATACTATTTGGCTTGAGCAAATAAAAAATAATAATAAAATGGTACATCATTCTGAAAAACTGGATGACCCTAGATATTCTAACAGCAGCACAGGGCAGAACGTGTCATCAAAACAGAGTGTTGTATGTACATTCTTGAAAACATTTCAAGGGCTCATAAGATAGCTCAGCAGACTAAGTGCTTGCTTAGGTAAGCTCAGGGGCCAGGGCTCAATCCCTGGCACTGCCTGCTGATACGGTGATGGAGTCTGAGTGTGGTGGTACATGCTTGTAATCCCAGCACTAGGGAGGCTGAAAACAGGATCACCATGAGTCCAAGCTGCATAGTGAGACCCTGTTCTTTCTTATTTCTACTGCATCAAAGATTCTTTTCTCTCAGCAAAGGCCATGGAGATACACAGCAGAACCTTTTGTCTTTCTTAAGTGGTGTGGGGATTGAACCCAAGACCTTGCACATACTGGGCAAGTGCTTGATGCAGAGCTCCATCCTAATGCCAGGGTGTCTTTAAATAATCAGTAATAATGCAATGTGTCAATGACCAGGAACAGCACAACCATCTCAGATATCTACAATTTAAAACACAAGGCTTTAAAAAATCTCAATTTTCTTAACTGGTTGGAGAAGCAAAAAGCAAAAGCTTGGTATAGATGCTCCTGGAAGTGAATACTAACTTCATAGTAGGCTCACATAGAGGTCTGTGTGTGTCCCTGGAATCACCTCTGCTCTGCACGGCTTTCTCCCTTTAGCTAATCACTAACCACCAAAAATGTGATGAGAACACCAGTGATAGTGTAGGCCTCCTCCTCCCCTCACCTAGCAAGACAGAAGTCTTAGAAGTGTGGGGACCTTATAGCAGGAGAAGGATATGAAAACAGCTCACCAGGATCTGACAAAGCAAGTAGTAAGCTTATGTTAATCTGGTACACTACTGTTACAAAATTCAAAATTAAATGCTATGAAAATATAAATTCTTTTAAGAAATGGAATTGCAGGGCTGTGGAGATGGCTCAGGGGAATAAACACTTCCCTGGCAAACACAAGGGCATGAGTTCAATCCCAGGTTCCGCAAAAAAAAAAAAAAAAAAAAAAGGAATTGCATTGAAGCTTGCTGATTCCTATAGTAAACAGAGTACAATAAAACTGTAGTTGCTGATTAAGTTCTTTTTTGTGGTATTTTAAGTAAGGGTCTATAGGATGTTCAAGGGTCTCATTACTAGATCTGACTCACGGTGATCTGCCTGCTTACAGACCTAACATTTTTCTTTTTATACAGAACTCCCTATATTTTTTACAGGGCAGACACATTTTCAGGATGTGGGTCACTGTTGCACTTGCATTTCCGCCTTTAATCAGCATGGCATTTTTAATATTTTCACTAAGTTTTGGTCCTCTCTTCCCAAAGAGTCTGTTGGCTCTTTTTGTTTTGAGTTTTTGTTTGGTTGGTTTTTTGGGTCCCCCCCCCCCTTTGGTATATTAGGACAGTGTCTACAGGGTCTTACTGTGTAGATTGGACTCGTAGTGATCCTTATGCTTACAGGACCTGGGATTACAGACGTGTGCCACCACACAGTCTCAACTGCCATCTCAGCGCACCCCGGGGGTGGGGCCAGCACGGCAAGCCCAGCGATCAAACTCCTGGCCACTGTGTCTGCCTAAGCAGGTGCTTTAATCTACTGTGCTATTTGGCCAGCCCTTGTTTTGGGCTTTACGACTCGGTCCAAGGCATCTGTCACTACAACAGCTCAGTCTAGCCAATACAGGTGCACTGCACAGATGCGTGAGATAAGTCTTCCCTGTATTTTTTTTTTCACAGAACCAGGGATTGAATTCAGGCACTTGCACTTGCCAGGTAAGTGCTTATTCTACTGAGCCATCCCCTGGCCTTTCCTTAAGTACTTTTTAACACAGGGATAAAAATATTCATTTTCCTACCTAAAGAATTAGGATTTAGCATAGATTTTACCAAGATTTGGTGATGACTCATTAGATAATTTCAAAGAGCTGAAGTTCATAAAGTACAACTACAATACTATACATTGCAATGTTACCATTTAAAGTACTTTGTGGGACAGGAGAGATAGCTCAGCAGCACAGTGCCTGCCTGCCAACAGTGAGGTCCTGAGTTCAACTCCGGATACCAAAAATATTTTTTTAATTTATTTATTTTTTTTCATTTATTTTTATTTTGTTAAAATACAAATGTCGTTTGCAATGTATTGATTCATCGACTCTGTATGGTTAAGGTGTCTTGAAACTGTCTGATTGACATTTGTATTTTAATAAAATAAAAATAAATGGAAAAAAATAAAATAAAATAAAATACAAATGTCAATCAGACAGTTTCAAGACACCTTAACCATACACATTCAATGAATTAATACATTGCAAACTGTTTTCATAACGTTTTGGTATTGTACAAGGTGCATACATGATATTATATTTACAGATATAATTTTAGCAGATATCTCTTATCAATGAATTAAGAGTGTAGTTGCTTACATATCTTATTTTTTTATACTTGAATTATATCAAAAATTCAATAATTATTTACCTAGTGGATGACCATAGCACTAAAAGCCGACATAATATCCTGTCCAACCACCATTAGTGCAGATCTTGCCTCTCATAGAATTATGTAGAAGCACAGTGTTATCTATCCCAACTGTACTGTCTATACACACACATCATGATTTTTTCTTTCTACAACCCTTCCTTTGT
>PVKA01013412.1:0-20737 GCA_004027165.1 Ctenomys sociabilis | reverse complement strand
ACTTAGGTTCTTGAACTCGACACCACTGCGTTATTCAAAGAAATTGTCGACCATATCCATTTACAGCTCAGCTTAATCCACATGGATGACACAGACAAAGGAACTACAGAATAATGTACAGGACTACAAGATAAACCCTGGGAGGACGTCAATGACCACATAGGAAATATAAAGTTCTTGTGTTGGTATATAAGTCTTGATCTACCTAGGTCTTAACCATCCAGCAGAAAAGTATAAAAATGAAGTATACATCGTGAGCCTATTTTTTTTAATTTAAGAAGATAAAAATATTTTGTCTTGTATTAATAGTTTTGTGGACAGGATATCATGTCTGCATCTTGTACTATGAATAACCACTAAGACAACAATATACAAAGTATTAATTATTGAAACTGTCCTACTAATCGGTTTTGAAACTGTCTCATTGCTATTTGTTTCTCAATAAAATTATTTTAAATAAATAAATAAATAAAAATAAAAATATTAAAAAAAAAATAAAAAAAATAAAAAATAAAAATATTTTGTCATTTTAGATGCCACCATCAAATTGCACAAGCAGTCACTAAGTCAGAGTTTTAAATATTAATTTATAAAGCTTTTCACAAATACTGGGTTAGAAGTTGGGAGTTGTAGTCTCCCTCAGAGACCTACAACAAAGTGGCTGTGTATTTTTTCCCATTCTCAGGGTGAAGACACTTCACTGGCCATCCTGCATGCCAGCAATCAGGGCCCGGCAGGCTGGGTACTCTAGAGTGTAATGTGAGGAGACAGTCCTCCAGCCAGGTGAAATCACCTGCTGGAAGACAAGAACACGTCAGCCCCTCACAGCACTACTGCCACTTCCCACGTCCTCCAAAAAGCAGCCCTCAGTCATCTCAGTTCGGTTCACAATACCCAGCACATGTTAGCAACAGTTTTGAGCACTTACCAAGTGGGAGAGATACAGTGTTTCCCCTAAAGGAAAGGCCTCAACGAAAGGGAAAAACTGAAAATTCACTTATTAATGCTTTTTTATGTATTTGCTACAGGGTCTCACGATGCAGCTCAGATGCATAGAGATGCTCCTGTTTTCAGCCTCCCCAGCACTGGGATTACAGGTGTGTGCCACCATGCAGGGTCTTGGTCCTGGCTCAGTATGGGTGGGGGAGGAACCAGCATGGCATGAGGTTTGAGAGATCAACCCCTCATCCCTGCACTTATCTAAGAAAATGCTTAGTCTGCTGAGCTATCTTGCTCGCCCTCCTTTTTCACTTCTTAATTTCTTATATATTTCTTTTTCCAATGTTGCAGCCATATATCTGGTAATATGAACAACTAATATGAAGACAACACTATGCAATACAACAAATATTGTGAAATGCATATTGTTTTGTTTAGTGAAATTCTGTATCATTTGTAAATTCCTGTTTTAATTCTATTTTATACTCTCTTTAAAAATAAAAATTAAATAAATTAATTACCATACAAAATGCCTGCTTGTGAAAATTGTCTCCAAATCATCCCTCAATGGGCTGGGAATTAATAACTGTTTATAACAATAGATTTTTAAACAGGCACATGCTACCCTGAAAATCATGTATGTAAGTTTGAAATGTGTTGCAAAAATTATAGTGAATGGGACATTGTGAACTAGCTGGCAGTGCAATGGCAGCTGTAGAAACAGTGGATTGTCAGTGTCTATTTACCAATTTCTTCAGTAAAAGTCATTTTTATGGATTTAGAAGAAAAATGGCAGGGAGCAGATTGTGCCGGGTATTTCACCTTCCCCTCCAGGATCACAAAGGAAAATAACCTATCGGACATCATGATGAATGTGGAAAAATTAAAACAGAAGATGCAAACAGATGAGGAAAGGTTTGTCCTCTGTACAAGAAAGGATATTTTTAAACAAAAAGACGCTGAGGGAAATCTCTTTGGAAATGTACCAAACTGAGCTGTGTCAGTAGCAAATCAGGTCTGTATCATATTTTTGACCTTAGATCCAGCTTGTTCAGAGTCTTGGCATTACTGGGCTTCACTAACTGCAATTGCAGTAACTTGTTGCCTGGAAGACATGATAAGCAGCTCAAAGGTTATCTAACAGTAATAGAGTACTTTGTCACGTTTCATAGTGTGTGCTGCAATAAACTGATTCATTACCTGTGCATTGCTCCTACTAAGAACAATAAAACTTAACTTTCTAGATCATTCTGATTTGATGTTCTGCTAAAACATAAGTCCTTTCTCCTGAAAAATAGAATGTTAATGACTTCCACGCCCACATGAGTTGGTTCAAGAAGAGGATAAAAAAGCTATGACTAAATCACTCCCTAGCAGCCCTCAGAACACATATCTCTAATAAATCCAAAAAAAGAGGGACAATAGAAGGATCAAAAGAAGTCCCCAGTGGACCTCACAGTCGAGGGTATAAAAGGACAAGATTTGCTCCACTCTAAGACAAAGTGATGGATATATATATATATATATATATATATATATATATATATATATATATATATATATAGAGAGAGAGAGAGAGAGAGAGAGAGAGAGAGAATTTCTGTGTTCTTTTAAGCAAAATAGGGCCAAAAGAGCTAAGGTCCAAGAATACCAGTAAAGCAACAAAGGAAAGATGAATATGACTTTCAAACAAGGTAGAATTACTAGGGAATTGGGAATGTCCTCATAGTCAGCCTAGATAATTCCTGGGGGAAATACCAGCGTTACTAGGATGATCTGAGTGAGCAGCACAGGAAACTGATAGGCTCTGGGATCAAATCTATCTGGTTCTAAATCCTAGCACAAATTTCTGACCATGTAACTATGGGCAAGCTGTTTTACATCTGCTGTTTAATAGCAATAATGAAAATGATAAGTATCTACTCCATGGCAGAAATCAGGCTGGGCACATTGTATACACAATCTCATTTAATTCCCACTCCACTATTAAGCAGGTTTTGATTATCTCTATTCTACATATGAAGAAATTGAGGTTCGAATATGTAGTCACTAGTATTTCAGAGAGGAACAAGATTTGTGAAAGGAGCTGACCTAAAATTCTGTTTAGTCTGCCCAGCCTCCACTTAAAAATACACATTGTCTTCCTTTTGGGTATGTATACTTAAACACAGCAAAGGGGAAGAATTAGCTCTGACTTTTCTCATTTAACTTCATTTTTATTTTTAATACAATTAATTCATTTCATTAAGACTTCACAACAATATGAAGGTATAATGTATGAAAATGCTGACTGAGCACCATCACCTTGTGGGAAAACCAAGACCTGTGGATAGTCAAGTACTTTTGTCTAGTACTGACTTTAGGGGAAAACAAGGAAGACTAGACCCAAACCAAGAAAATTTACTAAGGACTCTGCTCAGCTGTGAGTATTAGCTAGGGTTCTATGTCCCTTGCTTTGTTACTAACTGCAAGATTATAATCTCCATGTAGGCAAGAACCATTTGTGTTATCTGTGCTTATCTCTTCTATGATATATACTATAGCTCCTATCATAGCAAGAACATCAATAAAGAAATAAAATAGCTTACCTTTCTGTGGTTTGGTTTCTGGAGAGTTGTATTTTGATAACTGGTAAGATATTGTCCTAAGAGCCAATTGCAATCCTAGATGCAACAGAGGCCTAACATTATAGTAATCTATTTATTGAACACAGGGTTCATAAATCAATTCTACCATGTACATTGAAGTCTAAAAGTGCAACGTGTTTGAGACTTTCATATACCACAAAGTGCCAGGTTATATAAAGTTATCACTGTGTAAGCCTTTTTCACAACTATGCTAGAAACTTACATTGTTGCAGCACTTCCCAGCATATAAGCAACTGTGTGTATTCTGATTTGTGTCTTTTCATCACTATAGCTAGTTGAGAAAATATTATTTTCCATACAAGACATGCTCAAGGCCACTCAGCTAATAATGTCAGTGCTAGAGACTGGAACCAAAAAGTAAGAGTCTTGGTCAAGTACTCTTTCTATTAAAACATATATCCTATCAACTTTATCATCCACACCACCATCTCAATCACTATCACCACAAAGTTGCATGGATAACTAAGACAACTATTTCTGAGCTGGGATACACAGATACATAGGTTTTGTTATAAGTGAATGGCAGTTAGTCCTGTACCTGCTCTCCTGTCCAGCTCCCTAGTCATAGCCCAAGAATTTAAAAAATTCCCAATTTCTTTTCCTTCAGAAAAATCTCTCCTTTACAGAAACTGCTATTTTCAACCAGATGTTGATAGACAAATCACTTCCTCAAATTATTTCACAAAATCTTGAAAGTTGTAATGATGTGTTAACTAGTTAAAGGCTTGCAAGAACTACTTGTTAAATATCTATAATTTTTCAGCCATGACAGGCAATTGGCAAATGTTAGAAATCAAGGTATATTGTTAGAGAGCTGTTGATCACATCACCACCCCTAATAGTAAGTGACCAGGGCATCTTGTAGGATCACTCTAATTTTAAGATATGTGCTTATTCAGTATGGTATTGGCATCAAAACAGACATAGGCCAGTGGAACAGAATGGCAAGCACAGAAATAAATCCACACACTTAGGGTTGACTGATCTTCAATAAAGGTACAAAGAAGACCCAATGGGAAAAGAACAGTATCTTCAATACATACTCTTAGGGAAAACAAATATCCAAATGCAGAATAAAATAGGGCCACATTTTCATGCCAAATTTAAAAAGGAACATAACATGGATTAAAAACTCAATGTAGGGGCCAGCAAGATACCTCAGTGGTCTAAAGTGCCTGCTTAGGCAAGCTTAGGCAGCCACAGGGGACAGTGGTTCAATCCCAGCACTACATGCCACGCCAGCCATGCCCTCAGGGCAGGCTGAGCCACAACTCCCCAACCCCCCCCACAAAAAAACTCAATATAAATGCTGAAATTAGAAAACAACCACAGAGCAAAAGTTCTGTGATATTCTTCTGGGCAACGGGATTTGGACACAACAAAGGAAACAATCAATACAATGAATAGGGGCCAGGGAGATAGGTCACTAGAATAAGAGCTTGCCTGGCAAGTGCAAGGGCTTGAGTTCAATCCCCAGTTCTGCCAAAAAAAAAAAAATCAAAAAAAAAAAAAAATGAATAAGCAGTCTGCAGAATGAGAAAGGATCTGCAAATCATACCTCTGTTAGGGAATCAATATACAAAATACACAAATAAACTCAGTTCAATAATAGAAAACAAATAGCCTGATTTTAAAATAGGCAAATGACTTGAAAATATGATTTTCAAATGGCCAGCAGGTATATGGAAAAATGCTCAATATCACTAATCATCAGTAAAATGCAAATCAGTACCACAATGAGGTATCACCTTGCGCATGTTGGAATGGTTAGTATCAAAGAGGAAAGAGAGCAAGAGTTGGCCAGGATGTAGAGAAGAGAATGCCAGTACATTGTTGATGGAATGTAAATTTGTACAGCCATTATGGAAATAAGTATGGAAGTTTCTCAAAAGATTAAAAATAAAACTATGATCTATCTGTTGTACTTCTGGGTATATATCAAAAAGGACTGAAGCCAGTAAGTCAAAGAGATATTCACTCCAGCATTACTCACAGGAGCCCACATATGGAATCAAACAGACTGTCCATCAGTGGATTAGTGAATGAAGAAAATGTGATATACATTTACAGTGAAATCAGACTTGGGAAAAGAAAATTGTGTCATTTTCAACATTTACAAAACTGGAGCATATTATGATAAGTGAGAGTAAACTAGACACAGAATGACAAATAACCTCATTACTCTTGCTGACATAAGGAATTTAAGAAAAGACAAACTCATTGAAGCAGAAAGTTTAGAATTGTGGCTGCCAGGGCCTAGAGAATAGGAGCTCAAAAGCACAAAGCTTCAACTAGATCTACTGTACAGGCTGATGACTACAGCTAATAATAATGTACATCTGAAAATTGTTAAGGCAGTAAATCCTACATGATATCATAAAAAATGTTAAATGTGTGTCCAGGCATGTTGGTGCACACCTGTAAGCACAGCACTCTGGATAGCTGAGGCAGGAGAATCATAAGACTGAGCCCAGTCTGAACAACTTAGTAACTTAGCAATCCCCTGTCTCAAAATAAAATATAAAGGATCCAGGACGTAGCTCTGTGCTCTGAGTTCAATCCTCAGTACCAAAACAAAACAAAACTTCTAAGTATGCGAAGTTATAGTTATGTTAGTTTGATTTAACCAGTTCACAATGTATACATATATAAAGCACAATCTTCCATTCCATGAATATATATAATTTTATAAACTATGCGCTTAAAATAAAATAAAGTGGATGTTTACCAACTAATAAAATCCCAAGCAATGAGGCAGTGAAGTGGAGAATTACCTAAAATATTATAGCAATACCTGAGTGGAAAAAAGATTCTTTACAAGTACCCTTTAATTATAGCAATGTATTAAGTTGATCTTAAATAATATTTGCTATTTGCTTAACACAGCATTTATATCATTCAAGATTAATGAAAGCCCTGAGATACAGTGTTCCAGTTGCACAGAAATACTGAGACCTATGGAAATTAGGCAACTAGATTAAGATCATATATGTAAACAGTGCAGCTGGCATTCAAGTTTACCTAGTTTGGACTCCAACCGAAACTCTCCACATAATCAACATGATGCTATTATGGACAAAATTAATGGAATTACCATAGGCTTGCGTGAGACATTTCTTCAACAGTAATTTTATTTTTTTCTCAACAGTAATTTCAGATACACATACATTCTAGGTGACTCTGATGTTCTTCTCCATAGTGACTTAGATGACCTGTGGTTCCCACAGATCATTTAAGACTTTGGACCATACAAACTATGTTCATCATTACCGAGTGAGTGGACTGGATTGATAAACATTTCTCTGTCTTAAAACTGAGATGGCTCATGAGAATAAACACTTCCCTGGCAAGCACTAGGGCCTGAATTCAATCCCCAGTTCTGCCAAAAAAAAACCCCAAAAACTAAAAGCCTAGGGCAAGCCAAATAGCTTAGTGGATTAGAGAGCCTGCAAGCAGGTGCAGGGGCCAAGGGTTCAATTCCTGGGCCTGCCTTGCTAAGACAGAGATTGAGAATGGGTGTAGTGGCCCATGCCTATAATCCCAGCTCTTGGGAAGCTGTAAACAGGTCCGATCTAGTAGTGAGACCCTGAACACCCTGTAGACCCTTGCCAAAAAAAATATAAAAACATAAAAACAAAATTAAAGGCTTAAAGAAGATCAGCTCCTATCTTTTCCATCACTAAAAGGAGTTTTCAAGAGCCAGCCAAACAGTTCAGCAGATTAAAGCACCTGCAAGGAGACTCAGGGGCCAGGGATTCGACCCCAGGCCTGCCCTGAAGGCCCCACCCCCAGGTCTTGTTGAGACAGTGACTGAGACTGGGTGTGGTGGTGTACGCCTGTAATCCCAGCACTTGGAAGTCTATAAACAGGAGAATCACTAGGAGTCTGATCTAGTAGTGAGACCCTGAACACCCTGTAGACCCTTCCATAAAATACAAAAATAAAAAGTTTTCATTATAATTATTCGGGATCTCCCTACTTCAGACTTACACCCTTCTTCATCTTTATTTTTTTGCATCAAGAGTTCTTTAATGAAGTATGAATAGCATTTCCACTAAAACAAGCAAATCTTTATACTGTGTCTACAAAATTTGAATCTCTGCTACACTATGTGCTCAAATTCTTAATTTGAGAGCATGTAAAGGGTAAGGAATATCCCTGCAATCTGCACATCTTCTCCACAGCATCTACCTTGTAGGTGCTGATGTCTAAATTGGACAGTCATAGATGTTAATTTCCTGGTTGTCTCCAACAGACACAGTATTTGAGCCACTTCCATTATATTTTATCCCCCAGACCTGATCCAGCAATATTTTTTGCCTATGAGGAAACTACCATACAGTGTACCAAACTTAAAACACAATGAGCAATTTAGCTCCAGGAGGTTGTCATAATTATTCTCACTATATTTGCTAATTATTGATCTTCTCCAGGTTTACACAAGAAATCTGTCCATCTGCTTTCCTAGTCTGAACATGAAATGAATTTATGAAGGCAAAGATGTAACAACAGCCTCATTTCTCCCAGGCAACAGATTATGATGGCACACATCTAATCACTGTATTACTGCAGAATCTGCCCAGAAGGAAATAACTCATCCTATCACAAACTACCTGAAAGACTAGCAAATGGCAAGATAATAAAATAATTGTAACAGCTAACACTTACTGATCACTCACTATGTGCCAGGTCCCACTCTAAGCACTCTGCAGTATTGACTACTTTATTCTATCAAGTTAATTATTTCCAGTACACTTTGCTGTTGCTCTAGAAAAATTATCGAAGTCCAGACAGTAAAGACAAATTCAACCAGCTTGACTTTAGTGCTACAAACCACAGTATTCCAAATTTGGTTTCCTTGACTCATTGTTTGTGCTTCCTGATATCTATACAGTTAAGGGATTAAACAAAAAGGACACAATCTAAGAGATATTTTGAATCTAAGTGAACCATTTCCAGAGGCCACTTTTCAAACTCCTACATTACACTGTATTAATGAAGAAACTGGGAACCACAGAAATGAAGTGAATTCACTCAGGTTACAAATAATTTCAAATCACAGAATCAAAATACCTCAGAACTAATACTAAACTTAAAGTAAATTAAAATTAAACTAAGCTTAAAACAGGTATTCTAATGCTGCAAGATAATTTTCTCAAAATTTGAGAAACAAAAACAACAACACACACTAGATGTCAAGTTTTTTCTTATGTGTCATGTCGAGATTATTAAGAATAATAAGGAAGAACAGTTTGATGATAATCTTTGTGTTTAATTTCAGGCATGGACACAGCATATTTATTTCATGGTTTTCCATTTATCATTTGTTAAATAATTACAATGTCTAAGATTTAAGATACTTCCTATCTAACTGAGATAATAACTACAATGTCTAAGATTTAAGATACTTCCTATCTAACTGAGGTAATAAATGAGAATTAGTGGCCGGGGATATAGCTTAGTAGAATATGCACCTGCCGGGCAAGCACAACGTCCTGAGTTCAATCTCTGGTACCTCACAAAAAAATTGAGAATTAGTGCACACCAAGAGAAGTATTTACTTGAATACACAGTTGACCAAACACATCCCATATATTTAATGTGGGCATGAATACTTTTGAAAACTGTGTCCCTGTGACTTTGGAATACATGCCGTTATGATTTGCATTTAACAGAATTCCTTTTGCTCAGGATCAAAATGGAAAGTTTGGAAGCATTAAAATGTTTAGTGAAGATATGAGGTATCTCTCATCTCCCCCTCTGGATTTGAGATACTTATGAACAAAATTATAGTCCTTTTTCATCATGCTGAGAAATCCTGCCTTCTCTCCTTCACACTACCTCAGTAATCTCCTGCTGATCTGAAATGCCCCCTTGGGAAAGAATCAGTCAGCGAAGTTTGCAAGTACCCCCTGGTAAATGAACTCAAGAAGTAGGATCCTATGTATAAATCATTAAATTGGAAGTTCTCTTAGGGCCTGGGAGACTCAGGCAGGATGTTCACAAGATTGAGTTTCACCTGGGCAATTGAGGAAACTAGAGATTTCACCTCAATTTAAAGAAATGGGGATATACACAGTATGATTAACAATTACAATGAATGCTTAAATTTTGTTACTTGGTTACAGTAAAAGACACTTTGCCATTAATTAATGTAGGTAAACTTTTTAAAATATCATTTGTGCTACCTCTAGCATTTTCATGGACCACAATCAATCTTAAGTTATTCTTCTTTACCTCATCTAGCAGCTGCTAGATTGATTTTTCATGGCCTTTGCTATTTTTAAGAAATCTTTTAAAAGCAGAAATATAAAAGGAACCGTACAACAACTAAAATCAATTGAGTCAGATAAGGCAAAGTGAATGGCATATGCTACAGAATACTAATCAGCTTTTCTTCTGGATGGTTAACAACCTAAGTTCACAAGTCAGAGTTGGAGAAATAGAAGAGCCACAAGGCCAGCCAACATTTTGGCCCTAGCCTTTCAAGGTCAGCGAAGACTCAGGACACAGGAGAACCTGTACTGCAACATCATGCAACTCAGGTTAGCTCCAAATTTTCTGAACAAGAAGATTATGGAGCCACAGAGGAAAGAGACTGAAGTTCTAAAGTATGCCTGGGGAGGGTCACATGAAGAGAAAACTTTCTCTCAAGCTCTCACAAAGAGCAAACTGGTCAAGCATTTGCCATGACTCATCCACATGGATGACACAGACAAAGGAACTACAGAATAATGTACAGGACTACAAGATAAACCCTGAGAGGACTTCAATGACCACATAGGAAATATAAAGTTCATGTGTTGATATATAAGTCTTGATCTATCTGGGTCTTAACCATCCAGCAGAAAAGTATAAAAATGAAGTATACATCGTGGGGCCATAATATTAAGCTGAGCTGTAATTGCTATGGTCGACAACTTCTTTGAATAACTCACTATTGTTGTGGAATGCAGGACTATGTTGGACTGTGGTGTCGAGTTCAAGCACCTAAGTTAGTTGAATGACAATGGAGTGCCCACCTTTGACAGATGTAGACAAAGGAAGGGGTATAGAAAGAAAAATCATGTTGTGTGTGTATACACAGTACAGCTGGGATAGATAACGCCGTGCTTCTACATAATCCTATGAGAGGCAAGATCTGCACTAATGGTAGTTGGACAGCATATTATGTCGGCTTCTAATACTATGGTCATCCACTAGGAAAATAATTACTGAATTTTTTATACAATTCATGTATAAAAAATAAGATAGCAGCTACACTCTTAATTTACTGATAAGAGACATCTGCTAAAATAATATCTGTAAATATAATATTATGTATCCTCCTTGTATGATACCAAAACATTATGAAAACAGTTTGCAATGTATGAATTTATTGAATATGTCTTGTCAAGGTGTCTTGAAATTGTCTGATTGATATTTGTACTTCAATAAAATAAAAAATAAATTAAAAAAAAGAAATCTTTCTTCTCATGATTGCTAACTGTAAGCCTGTCTTCTGCACCTTAAATGATTTTATTTAAGGAGATGCTTGTAAACTGCAAGCCTGAGTTCCTGTACTCACATTGCCTTAATCTTCCGTGGATATTTCAATGGAAATTTTATCCTCCCAGACATCTGCTGGAATCTGTCTTATGGATTCAATTTCTTTCCTATACTGAACATTCATGACTTCCATAATTTTCTTAATTTCCTGTTATTTATTTATTTATTTATTTAACTATCAATTTTTGATCTATATCTGCTCCAGAGTAACTAAGCATGGCTTTCATTGTGGACACCACGTCTGCAGTTATCTGAGAAATTATTTATGACTTGATTTTTTTGTAGAGCCTCACTCAATTGCTTTCTTGTTATTACTTTAGTGAGGCTAGGTGAGTGGCTCTTGGATTGTCCCACTTCATTGCCTGCTGAGTTTGCCTTTGATGAACTGGATATCTGAGGTTGCATCTTGTTTAAGTGTGTTCTCATTTTCTTTTTTTTTTTTTTTTTTTCAAGTTTAATTCCTAGGGAGATGCTTGTAAATTGTCTATGGTGGGTTGCTTTTTGCTAGCATTTAGATTACTTAGGAAATGACTAATTCTCTAAGATATTTTTCAGGTTTAGGTCATTTTTGTTTTTTGAGCCTGTTGCAAGAATCTACCTCTTCAATTTGTTGGTGATGAGAAGTTGTTGATTATTTTGTCCAGCCCCTGGTACTTTGGGACTGTGCCACAGTACTTTTTGTGACCCTTAGTCAATTTCAGTCTTGGCATACCAGGAAGAACAGCTATTTAGAACAGTTATGTTATTTTTGGCTACAGTGGTACCATCAGCAACGATAACAGCATAAAACACAGCCTAGAAAATGAATAACTGAGCTAACCATTAACTTGCCATCTTTAACAGTATGAATTAGATTTGTGGTTATATAATAAAATCTAAAGCACTGTCCTATTAATCGGTTTTGAAACTGTCTCACTGCTATTTGTTTCTCAATAAAATCATTTAAAAACTAAAATAAGCAAAACAAACCAGAAAATTATATTTGGTGTACAAATCCTTAATATGCAGCACTCGGGAGGCTGAGGCAGGAGGATTGTTGTGAGTTCAATACCAGCCTGAGCTACAAAGTGAGCTTAAGGCCAGTCTGAACTGCATAGTGTGACCCTGTCTCAAAAAGACAAAAAAAAAAAATCCTTAATATGTCAATTTTGCCCTCAGGGTTTAAAATTTAAAATGGATTAGGGAGAAAATAGAGAAGTGGAAAAAGAGGAAGAGATGACAAAGGGAGATCACACTAACTTTGAGAAACTGGTACATAACACTGGAAGGAAAGAAAAAAGGAAGAAATAAAAAAAAAACAAGATCAAACAATGATTGAGAGAAAAACACATTCCCAAAATGAAAACAATCAAGAGAGGGATGTAGGGAGAAAAAAAGAAAAAGATTCCACTTGCACGTGTATTTTCTGCTTTCACTAGTAAACAATGTGTAGGGACAGAATCCTGATATATGTTAATTTATCCAATTAACTCAGCAGCTGCTTTTTGGCAGGGTAATGGGCAATTACCCAAACATGCCATGCTGCATCTTTTGGCTGAAAATAGACTCATTCAGCCTGCCACTGTCATTATATTTTTCATGGACCTGAGCTCAGCTAGGAACTGCTAGATGGAGCCAGCAACTGTGAGTTCTGGCTCAGTCAGACCCTCCCCAAGATGCTCCCAGTCAATTGCTCTCTCACTCAGGATGACTGATCCCTCAGCACTCATAACCAGCTAGTGTAATACTAATGTCTTGTGTTCCCCTTTACTACTGTACCTACCCATAGAAGCCTTTGGAGTCAACAGCAGTCAATGTGTGTCCACAAATATGAACCACTCCTCTGACTCAATGAGTCTCATCTCAGAAAGAAGATGCCACCCACTACTCCCTTCTTCAATGAAATTTCTCTCTTCACTCTCTTCTCCTTGTCCTCATTTTGTTATATTCCAGCATCTGCATGGCAACTGTCAGACAGGCTCTTTCTCTGCTGCTTACCACTCCACCATCTTGGTGCTCCTCCATAATCTACGTTTTAAACAAATGTTCCAAGTACTTCTAAGGCACCAAATTGATTCAAATGTCAGGAGGAATACAGCTATAGGTATCATAGGCATTAAAGAAATGTACATCTGGCAATGGGAGGGAAAAATGAAGCATCACAGGGCAAATGGGATGAGAGAATGAACTGAGGACCTTGAGCCCAGAAGAGACAAGCCAAGGTGGAAAGGCTTTGAAGGAACTATGGAACTGTTGGCATTTGGACATGAAAGATTACCAAAATAAATTGTGCCTACACAAAGCATGCTTAGCTCCATGTATTCAGTATACAAAACCAAAATATAGACATGAAAATCAAGTCTGAATATGAGACATTCATGTAGCATAAAGAAAATAAAAGTAATAGAAAGAGTCTCAATAATTAAACATCACTGGATTCTAAAATAAAGCAAATAAGACTAAAATAAGTAGTAGTTTCAAAAGTTCAGCATTTGTCAAGTTTAAGGCACTATAGAAAATTCATTCTCCTTATTTTTCTATGTCATGAAAATATAAGCAAATGTTCTTTGAATCATTCCCTTTAAACACTTACCTTCTACGTTGCCAGATCCCTGATAAAATCAGTAATGTAGTTGCAACTATAACAATGCAAAATATTACACCAAATATAATAATCCAGATGGGCATAGATGCGTTTGTGGGTGGTGCAAGTGTGGAAGGAATTTTTAAGAATTCCAGAGTCTGGTCATTCAAAAAGAATACATTGTTGATCCGGTTCCTGTTCATTCTACAATGCAATAATAAAAAAAAAGAAAAAATATTAGAAACATAGTACAGACTTTGCTCTCCCTGGTAATAAGTATATCTATAAACATAAAGCACCCTTCTAGCAGGTGACTCCAGGTTAGTTAGAAAGTTTTCTGAAGGAAACTATGCTGTGGTTTCTTTTAGCAGTTGCTGTGTTGGCTTCCAGGGATTCCCCTCTATGTACAGATGCTCTCCCTTGCTGCAAATGTTCCAGAAATAACCCTAAGTCCTGAGCTTTGAGCTCTACCACTGTGTCTGATTGCCTTAGAGGTCGTGTCTAGATTAGAATGGCAGAACTATGCTTACAGTGGCTTACATAAATGCCAATAGCTCCTTAAAATAAAACTAAGTGTCCAAAGCAGGTGATAAATTCAGGAAGAAAAAAAAGGAACCAAAAAGAAAAACATAAGGTAAGATTGGCTTCAAATCCATCAACTTGATTTTTTTCCCTTTAATTCAAAAAATGCTTGTCAAATCTTACTAAGTATCAGATATTGTGCTAAGCACTGAGGCTACAGTATAAAATAAAAAGGAATCTACAGTATAGAAGGGTAGATGATTAGTGCATTCAGAAGCCCAGTGAAGTGTACAGTGTTATACTGGAGAGATAAAGATGTGCACAGTAGTAGCATAGGGGAGCGGTAAATAAATTATAGTCAGAAATCAAGGCTGCTTTTCTGCGGAACAATTTTTAAGCTATATTTTGAGGGACGATAGAAGCTCTTTAATCTTAAGTGCAAAATGAACATAAGACTGACTTGTTTAGGAAACAGCAAATGGATCCATATAGCTGAAGACAATGGTGATACAGTAGTCAAAAAGTCTAGAAAAACATAAAGGTAACTGTGGTACTTTCTTAGGAAAATCTGTATTTTGGGTGGTAGTGGCAGTCAGGGGTGGGGGTTGGTGGTAAAGACTTATGTAACTGAAAACAAATAAGTGAATTTCTAACTGAAATTTGCAAACTAGGTGAGTAGATTCCTTGGAGATACTTTACAGTCTTTACTAAATTCATACTACAAAAGTAGATTTCATCTACCTTTAGAGAAGACCTGGAAAATAGAAAAATAATGAATGTGAGCCTTGCATAAATTCAAATGCCCTAGTAGTGATACTAAAAATTTGTTAAACCAGTTAAATTAATTTTCACAATGTGATTTTGTTCAATACATTCAAGAACAAATAATTTCAGGCCAGTCAGACAGCTCAGCAGATTAAAGTGCCTGCTTAGGCAGATGCCAGGGACCAGGGTTTGATCCCCGGGTATGCTGTGCTGGCCCCACCCCCAGGGTGCACTGAGATGGCAATTGAAACTGAGCGTGGTGGTGTGTGCCTGTAATCCCAGCATTTGGAAAGCTAAAAGCAAGAGAGTCACTACCAATACCATCTGTGTAGTGAGACTCTGTAGACCCTATACTAAATACAAAAAAAAGTAATACTAACAAATAATTTCAACATACAGTCAATAATGAGTTGGTTCTCATTTTATTTTGCACTGCCATTTATTTATTTATTTATTTATTCATTTGTTTATTTTTATGTATTCATATGTACAAGGGTCTACAGGGTGTCACTATGTAGATCGGACTCATAGCTATTCTCCTGTTTTCAGCCTCACAAGCACTGGGATTACCAGTGCACGCCATCACCTCCAGTCTCAATTGCTGTCTCAGCACATCCCAGGAGCGGCACCAGCACAGGGATCGAACCCTGCTTCCAGAGTCTGCTTAAACAGGCTCTTCAATCCACTGATCTGGCTGGCTGGCCCTTGAGCTATCTGGCCAGCCATTTGCACTGCTTTTCAAAATCTGCTGTGTACTATATGCACATATACATGTATATAACAGTTCAGGTCTAGAGTGTGATAATAATGGCTTGAAAGTCTGCAGGTCAGATCTTCTTTAGCAAATAAAAATTTGCACTAAAGGCTGGGGATACAGATCACTGGTAGAGCACTGTTTAATGTGTGTGAGGCCCTGCATTGGACGCCCAGTGCCACATAAAATAAACTATGCTGTAGTATGGAGGACCGCCTGGATGACTTTTCTTGACAGAGAAGCAACTGTCTCCATTTTGGCTAACCCTGGCCCTATTTCCATGTATTGAATCACCGTACACAGAGATCTGGCCAGGATTTTTCCTTATCCCTTCAACTGGATTTAAGCAATGCCAATCAGTCCAACTGAGATGATGATGTGGGTTTAAAGGAAAGGAGACAAGGCAGTGCTTCCTTGCCTCTCTAGCTCCCAAATAAACATGTGTGAGGTGGGTTGACTGGGATGGAAAGCTACACTCCATGCTATCTGCTGGGGACATAAAAGATTACACATCAAAGCTGAAGCACCAACCCCATTCTGCCTCAGTTGTGCTACGCAGATTGCTCTTTCTGCATATCCTTCTCTCTGAATACTGCAAAGGTGGTTTAGTATTCTATTCCGCTTTCTTAGTACTGGCTCTTTTCCATCCAAACCTAATACATCCTAACCATTACTAATATAAATTCTTACTTCATTGGTCATTTCCCACCTCCTAACTGGATTTCCCTGCTAGGACCTCTGAGACAGACAATTTAGTCCAGAAGTTGCCAAATGTCTTCAAGGCAAAATTGCCCCTGGATAAGAGTCACTTCTCTACACTGATCCCTAACAGAAACAAAATGAAATCCATAACATCTTAATCAAAAAATCCTGGGTGGAACAGAGCGTGAAAGAGACCACAGATTTGAGAACATTCCAGTGAATCAGTAAGTTGACTGACCAGTAGATGGCGCATCTAGCTGTGCTTACCTTATGGCCAACTGTACTTCATCAGCTGGAAGAGTATGATTTTTGGAAGGGTCTGTAACCACAAACCAGAATGACACTCTCTGGGTTACATTACAAAGTAGGACATGGGAAATTCTGCAGACAATAGAAAGAAAAACTATATTAAAAGAATAGCATCCCAAAGCAGGCCTGGTGGCACACACTTGTAATCCCAGCTACATGAGAGACTGAGGCAAAAAAACTGCAAGTTCAAGCCCAACCTGAGCAACTTCCCAAGACCCTGTCTCAAAATAAAATAACAAAGGCTGAGAATGTAACTCAATGGCCAAACATGGAGGGCTGGATTGAATCCCCAGTACTGCAAACAAAAATAGGAATAAATCATCATGAGTAGTATTAAACTGTTCACTCTGGAGAAGTTGCTGTTCTGTGATGGCTCTTAGCTGTCTAAAACTTGAAGGAACAAAAGAGAAAATAACAGGAAATTCTAATTGCTTCAAAATCACATGCCTGGACACCATTCATTATAAGGAATCTCTCCTCCTCTTCCTGGCACCCACTCATCCCCCAAAAGAATTAGGCAGTGGAGAGCACTAGGAATTTCCTTCTCCATCTTGTACTCGCCTCTCAGTTTCCTCAAAACCTGGCCTCTCCAACACAGAAGGCCATGATTTCCCCACCAAGTGTATTGGTGGCCTGTACTTTTATTTCTCTCAGAATCAAAAAATCTTATCAGCATACTCCATATTGAATGCTTGTTCCATATGCTCCTACTTCTGTGCCTCTCTCTTCTCAATATCTGGACCACCCTACCCAGTGCATTGTGCACAGACTTTTGAGGAAAAGGTTCTCAAAAACAGTTATTTTATGTCACCTGGACAGATCTCTATACTTGAAAGCTGTAATAAATTAACCAGTAGTTTTTGAAAACAGGATTTTTTAGTTTCATGATTTTCAACTGCAAGTTGGAATTAATAACTTGCTGTGCTCCATACACATGAATAGTAGTAAAAGTGAAGGCAGAAATGGCTCTGAATGGAAACCATATATAAGAATGCATATTATAGGAGAAACCATGTGAAATCAGCACAGCCAATGATAACACGTCTAGAAGTCCTGGACGCCGTAGGCCAAGTCACACAGCGGCGCCAATATCCATCCTCATCCCCAGCCGTCACATCCAAGTCCGTTCCCGCGATCAGCCGCCCTCACGCGCTCGTACCGAGACGCGCCCCTGCACACGGCCTCCACCTCACCAGGCCTGCACACAATGTTCGCATGGCCTCCGCAGGGGATGCACCTGCCGCGCACTTCCAGAAGCATGAGGAGCAGGGGCCCGGCTCACCAGTCTGTAGAGGCCGCGCGCTTGTTGCGTGCTTCGCACAGAGCAGAGGTTGTGGAGCAACGCGGCCACCGTCGCCTGATGCGGCCCCGCGCAACGGCCCGAGGTCAGAGGTCACGGCACAGCCCACGCGCCCAGCGAGCCTGTCAGGAGCCCACAGAAGAGCGCAGCGGCCATCTCTCTGCCACTGCCCCGCACTCTGCCAAGGCCGACTGTCACCACCGGAGCACACAGTCCCCGAACCGTGATGGAGACACCCTGGAAGCCACCAACAGCGAAGCCTACCACTCCGAGACGCCCTGCGGAGCGCCGAGGCCGAGGCCGAGGACAAGGCCGTCGTTCAGCCACGCCCCACGCCACCGCCACCTCGCCCACCCAGGGTGAGGAGCTCATGGGCGGGGAGGGCTGGGCCCAGGAGCCGCTGACGCCCACGGAGACCACACCAGCCACCCCACCCGCCATGGGCACGCTGCCCCCGGTGGACAGGGCAGCCACGCCGACCCTGAGGGCCCCGACCCACATGGCGGCCACACAGGCCCTGACGGCCCTGATGCAAATGGCGGACACACAGGCCCTGACGGCCCCGATGCAAGTGGCGGCCACACAGGCCCTGACGGTCCCGATGCAAATGGCGGCCACACAGGCCCTGACGGCCCCGATGCAAATGGCAGCCATACAGGCCCTGACGGCCCAGATGCATATGGCGGCCTCGCGGCCTACGATGCCCGAGCGGCCCGTGCGGCCCACGCCCACCTTCCTGGGCCCTGCCAAGGATCCCAGGGGCCAGGCGCCTCCGGACTTGAACCCTGCACAGGCCGCCTTGTGGGGCCTGCAGCTCGGTCTTCGCCTGTGTTCTGTGCCCGCCGTGGAGCAGCCGGCCACCGCCCGCCCGCCTGTCCCCGGCCCCTGCCTCGAAGCCCCGCAGCCGCGGTGCACCCCACTCGCTGAGGGGAGTCCCGAGGGCAAGAGGAGGAAGCTGAGCTCCCCACCACCTTGGCCGTCCGCCTTCCAACCGCTGCAGAGCACACCCAGAGGGACCCCGGTCTTCGTGCCCAGGCCAGGGCCGCTCCTCCCGCTCCCGCGGGAACCGCGCACACCAGACCTGCACCCGCTGAACTTGCGCCCGCCAGATCTACGCCAGCCACACCTGCGCCCGACGGATCTACGCCCGCCAGACCTGCGCCCGACGGATCTACGCCAGCCAGACCTGCGCCCGACGGATCTACGCCCGCCAGACCTGCGCCCGACGGATCTACGCCCGCCAGACCTGCGCCCGACGGATCTACGCCCGCCAGACCTGCTCCCGACGGAGCTACGCCAGCCAGACCTGCGCCCGCTAGACCTGCGTCCGCCAGACCCGGTCCCACTGGACCTGCACCAGCCAGACCCGCGCCAGCCTGACCCGCGCCAGCCTGACCCGCGCCCACTGGATATGCGCCCGCCAGAGCTTTGCCCACCAGATCTATGCCCGCCGTACCTGCGCCCGCCAGACCTGCGACCACCAGATGTGCGCCCGCTGGACCTGCGCTCGCCTGACCCACGGATGTGGGAGCCGCGCCTGCCATATCCAGTAATGCCGGCCCCACGCCCACAAGCTGGACCCCCAGGGGTCTTCCTCTACTATCCGATGTGCTGCCCAGTCTGCCACCGGCGCTACACCGGGCCGGAGCTGCCACTGTTCCTGCCTCAGCCGCCCAACTGGGCACCTCTGGCCTTTCCACCCTTCCCAGGGCCCATGCCACAGGGGTACCCCTTCCTACCACCTGTTCGGCCCCCTAGGCCCCCAGAGTCACCGGGACTCCCTGGGATGAGAGTCCTGCGTCGGGCTCCTGACACGAAGCCCCAGGACCCTTCCACTCCGCCCCCGTAGGCACCACTGGGCCACCTGGGGCGCCCAGCACCCCTGCCACCTGAGGAGCTCAACCTTATCTCACCAGCTCCTCCCAAGCCAGTGCCCTTGTCCTACTAGCCTACTCTTGTCCAGTTGCCCCACTTGGAAGTTTGTTCTTTATGTAATAATAAAAGCAAAGTTTTATGGTTCTATAGACTGTTGTCTTCTTTCTTTCAGACACTGGGCTCCTTGCGTCCTCCTCCTGGGCGCTCTGGCCATTTGGGCCCGGGTCATTCTTTGTGGTTGGGGCAGGGTTGTGCCTGGGAAGGTTGAAGCAGCAGCCCTGGAAGTGCCAGGAGTACACCTGCTTCTTTCACAACCAGCAGCTCTCCAGGTTGCCAACTAATTCGTGGGTTGGGACTGTGAAAAAATCACACTGGTGGGTTATGGAGATAGCTCCGCGCCTGCCTGGCAAGTGCAAGGACCAGGGTTCAATCCCCCATACCATTTGCAGTACCTGCCCTGCTCTGAGCTGGCCACCAAAACCCGGCATGGTATTACAAGCCTGTAATCTCAGTGCTGGGGAGGCTAAAACGGGAGGATCATTGTAAATCCAAGCCAAATAATGAGGTACTGTATCAAATAAATATATGATTTTTTAAAATTACAAAAAAGAATATACTCTTCTCCCCCAAGAAAGAAATCATTAGTGAGGAGTCACTGAGCATGGTGAGAAACAGGCTGAGTCACCCAAAATGTATAGTTTTATTAAAATCAAAAATTAAGTACAAATAACAGCTGCAAAAAATATATATATAGTTTTATATGTCTCAAAAATACATAATTGAGAGGACTTGCCAAATAGCTCAGCAGATTA
>PVKA01013411.1:0-55048 GCA_004027165.1 Ctenomys sociabilis | reverse complement strand
TATCATGTCTGCATCTTGTACTATGAATAACTACTACGAAGACAACAATATGCAATGTATTACTTATTGTCACTGTCCTACTAACTTGCTTTGAAACTGTCTCATTGTTATTTCTTTCTTAATAAAAAAAAGAAAGAAAGAAAACCAGGGAATTTTTACAGAAAGTTGTTCATGTAGCTTTAGCAATCCAGAGAGGAAAACATTTGGGTGAACCTACTTACCTTCTGTCACAACCTACATTAAAATTTGATCTACACTGGCTAGGTCATCTAGAAATATCTGAGACTCCAACGTTAACATCTGGGAAGCCACAAGCTATTAACAAAAATGCCAACCACACAGAGTCAGGGATGGGGCCCTAGAATCCAGAATTCTGGTTTTCTTTATTGTGTAGAATTCTGCTTAGCCAATATTACAGACACTGGCTGGCTGCACATGGCTATTTAAATTTCAATCAAGTGACCGGGGAGATAACCCAGTAGAACAAGCACCTGCCTGGCAAGTGCAAGGTCCTTAGTTCAATCCCTGGTACTGGAAAAAAAAAATTGATAAATTCTAATCAATCGGCATTAAATAAAATTAGAAATGTATCTGTTTCTTCTGGGTGCACATGCCCTGTATACTCGGCGACTTCTTGTCTAGGGGTTGCTGTGTGTTGCACAACACACAGAGCCCCGCACACTGCATTGGCAGGAGGCCCAGCGAATGAATTCACAGGATGGCAACAGCCGCACTCCACCATGTGTACAATCTTTCCTTCTTAAAAAAGAAAAAAAGAAGAACATAATTTGCAATGGTATAATAATACATTTTCTTCCTCACTGGAAAATATGCGATTCTTTCTATCAGAATTTTCATTTGAACATGAATTTTTCCAGGACCTTTCTATGCTGAGTTGATTTTAGCATCTGAATACAGGATGAATTTGGTTCTTCCATCTTGGCACTGGAATGTACAGTTGGCCTGGCCTTTCTTCTGCAGGATCGTTTCCAGAGGCTCCCATGCGTGGTCACTGGCCCTGTCCCTTCTGGCCAGTGATGAGGTCGACACAGCGCAGGGAAGAGCTCAGTGGAGAAAAACTGCTCACCTGAAACTACCAGGAACCAGAGAAGAGGTGAGCTCACATTCTGTCAATGTGACTTGCAAATATCAGATATTCTGGAAGACACTGAACTACCAAGAAGTTAATTAACTTTCAAGGAACCACTTTTCCAGATGGCTATAATTTCCAATCTGTTTGAATTTTCAAAAGAAGAGATTAATAAAGAAGATACACACAGGAAGCAGTTAATAGCTATGAAATAGTTTTGGCTTCTATAAAATAAATTAATATTTCTGTTTGATACTTGATGCCATGCTCTGCATCATTCCAGTTTAAGCTCAGTATCTGCTTTGTTCCTCACCATATTTGGAATTTATGATAGGATTAAACTGTGATGTTCTAATGGTGAAGACATTCCTGTATGCATTTCAAAACTAAAAGGCAGGAAAAATTCAATCTCTCAGTTGTTGTTTGTGTTAGTTAAAAATGTGGAATTAGAGGCTGGGGAGATAGCTCAGTAGAGTAAGTGCTTGCCTGGCAAGTGCAAGGGCCTGAGTTCAATCCTCAGTTCCACCAAAAAAAAAAAAAAAAACACGGAATTAGCATTACCATTTTTTTATTTTAAAGAAAATAAAACATTCAGAAACAACAAAAATAACACAGAATTTCAAAACAAGATGTTAGGAAATTAATAATGGTTGTTATATTGCAAGTCATTATCTTCAAAGTAGTTGTTCAGATTACCAGATATAGGTACATAGGTATGCAAAACTGATTAAACAGTTAAGCATTAAGTGCTCCTTTCAATAAACTAATAGAAACCAGTAAAAACAATTATGTTAATTATCATACACACGTGTGTGCGTGTGTGTGTGTGTGTGTGTGTATTGTTTCCCTTCCTTCTTTGTTTTCTCCAAGTTCCTTTTGAACAGCTTCTTTCTCTTTTATAGTATCTATTGTACCTTACAGATTTTATTTACTCTTTCTGTTTCTTACACTAGAGAGACAATAGAGTGTTTACACATGCAGGTCTGATTAATTTCACTTATGAGTAAGGTCTCTAGTTGTTAAATGGTAAATGGGTGCAGCTTTACCATTTTTTAAGGAACAGAAATTTGCTTTCTCATAGTTATGGACACTAGAAATCCCTGTACCAATAGGTACCAGGTGTCAGAGTACCAGTTGTACCAATAGGTGTCAGAGAAGAAAGAACTGTTTTCTTCATACAATCTCTGTCTCTGTCTCTGTCTGTCTGTCTCTCTCTCTCTTTCTCTCTCTCTCTATACCAGAGATTGAACTGAGGACCTTGCACTTGCCAGGCAGGCGCTTATGCCGCTGAACTGTCTCCCAGGCCCCTGCTGAGTCTTCACATGGTGAAGAGATCTTATTTCAAGTAAGCCAGTTCTCTATATAGATTTAGCATCTAAATGTAGGTGCAGATTCGTGGCTGTTAAAAGGACAACAGCAATAGCAATGATTTCTTGTTGCTCCTATTGAAACCCTGATTCCCAAGTAAGTAAAACTAACCCAGACACTGCGCAGGTACAGGCCCCACTGCCAAGCAGATGGCGTGAAGAAATCATCGCCTCTCTGCCAAAAAACCAAAGTCCTCTGGGCTCTGCATGAGGAGCCGTTCTTCCATGGAGTAGCATAGTTTTCATCTGAGTCACACAGGAGTTGATGATCTTTGAAGGACACTAAAGACAAACTAAAAAAAAAACAAAACAAAACATATATATATATATAGTCTTGACCATGTTTCTTGTCAAAAACACACTGTGTAGAACATACTAATTTGCAATAATGTCTAATGAATGCCCAAAGAAAGCAAGTCACTCTTTCCTATTTAAGGGGGAGGGGTGCAGATTTCAAGCATTCTGTGTGTATTTAGGGCACAAGCAGAAAAATAGCTAAGAAATCTTGGGCATACAGAAAGAGTTCCTGAACAAAACACAATTCTATTTTCACTCAGTAACTTAAATGAGCATTATTGCATGTGGGACACTTGCTTTATAAAAGATTCAGGAGCTGAGCCATACGTGGTGGTGCACCCCTGTAATCCCTGCACTCATGAGGCAGAGCCAGGAGGATCCTGGGAAGCCCAAGACCAGCCTAGGCTACAGAGTGAGCACAGGCCAGCCTAAGCTGCGCAGTGAGATCCTGTCTCAGAAAAATGAAAAAAAAAAATAGAAAGAGATAGGAGCTGAAAGAAATAGGTAAGAGATAAGGCTCAAGAAGACAGGAAAACAAAGTTCAGTTTTTGTTACATGTATCTGTCAGCTTGATTTTTTTTTTTAAATGTGTTCTCCCTACAGGAGCTACCAAATATCCCCAAGTGGTTGATACTACTGTATCTAGTAAATAAATCCCATTGATCTGAGCTACATTAGTTGTCCTCTGTATCATTTCATTAGGCACTCAGAGGCTGGTGGGATGTAATCTGCCATATTCACAGGCAGGAAGACTACATTCCCATGATTCTCCAGTATTGCCGTGTGGCAAAGGCATAGCACATGTTCACATGGTCAGCGATATGGTCACTGTTCCATTACAGTGACCCAGTGACTGCTCTTTCCACTGAAGGAAATTATGGGACGGGACCAGTTCTTCACTGATAGAAATTGAGTTTATATCATAAGAGATTATTATTAATCTACATAACACAAATTACCTTATTGTAAAAGACTAGTAAGAACACAGAAGAGAAGTGCTTATAGAAGTGACTGCCAACTATATTTTGTGAGGAAACTGAATGTGTCAGCAGATTTTTGTGCTATAAAGTTGCACTTTCAAACTTCAGTGTTTCGGTGATTTACCTCAGGGTCTTGGAGAAATAGAAATTCTGATTCAAAGTCTGGATTGGTGTCCAGGAACATAGTAACTTATAAGAATCTGGTGAAGCAAGGGTTACTGTCTTCCCCCTCTGAAAGAATTTTTTTTTTTTTTTTTTTTTTTTTTTTTTTATGTATTTAGTGCAGGGTCTACAAGGTCCCACTACACAGATCAGACTCAGTGATCCTCCTGGTTTCAGCCTCCCAAGCACTGAGATTACAGGTGTGTGCGACCACACCCAGTCTCAGTCACTGTATCAGTGCATCCAGGGGCAGGGCCAGGATGGCATATGGGGGACAAATGGGGTGGCAGGAGAAAAGTTTTCTCCATTTATTGCTAAATTAAGAGTTTTAGGTTATCCATGCTGATGGGGAAAACTGGTCCATGATTATGACTTAGGAGGCATAGAAATACGTAGTCAAAAGGGAAGGGACTAAGAGAAAGAAGGAGGGTGCTGGGGAGGAGGGGAGCTATATATAAAAGAATTATGATATCCTATGTACATGTGCTAACTCCTGCTGATAAACGTAATCATTGGGCCAGCGAGATAGCTCAATAACAGTTCACCCATGATAAATATTAAACATACTGACTCCCAGAGCCTGCCTCAGGCCTGCTAAGCCTTAATCTCAAGGACCAATCTGGCAAGTTAACACTCTTGTGTTTTGTTTTGTGTTGTTTTACCAGCAGGCATGTTTGTAAAACAAGATTGCTTGCTCAAGTGCTTTCTTTAAAATGGAAATGCCACTGGAATGTCACATCATAAACTGGCATGGGTGCATCAGTGACAATGTGTCCAATTGTGTTTCTGATGACAACTAAGATAAGGGTGATGAGGGAAGCGTTAGGGTGAGGAGGTGAATAAAGTTATTGGGAAATAGGAAGGGAGGAAGCAAAGCTGGATAATATGTCACAGAAGAGGATCCCAAGCAACCCGCTCAAGAGAAGTGAAGGGGCCTGGGAGATAGCTCATGGCATAAACACCTGCCTGGCAAGCATAAGGTTCTGAGTTTGATCCATGGCACTACAAAAAAAAGAAAGAAAAAAGAGAGAGAGAAAATAAAAATAACCACTTTTTTTCTTTTATCAAATTTACCACATGCCCAATTCCAGTTTAAGTGTCATACAGGCAATGATTCCTGTCCAGGGTTGGCAAAGGTTTTGGAGCTTTCAATGAAATCAAACAGCCTGCTGTCGCACACATGCCTTAGGCTCACCACCACTGCTTTGACCTCACAACACTGCAAGAGGGTTAAGGTTAGGGTTAGGGTTAGGTCTAGGGTTAGGGTTAGGTCTAGGGTTAGGGTTAGGGCTAGGGTTAGGCTTAGGGTTAGGGTTAGGGCTAGGGTTAGGGTTAGGGTTAGGGCTAGGGCTAGGGTTAGGGCTAAGGCTAGGGTTAGGGTTAGGGTTAGGGCTATGGTTAGGGTTAGGGCTAGGGTTAGGGTTATGGCTAGGGTTAAGGTTAGGGTTAGGGCTAGGGCTAAGGTTAGGGTTAGGGTTAGGGTTAAGGTTAGTCTAGTGTTAGGTCTCCAATGTATGGACAAGGACACCACATGGAAAATGGCAGATAGTGAAACACAGGCCCTCTAGCCCGAAAAAGTGCGCTTCCATCTGTCATACTGGAACCCTCCCTCCACTAAATTCTGATGACTTTACCCTCTTTCTTCCCTCATTAGTTTCTGAGAAAGAAGACATCTTTACCTCAGTCACAATACTGTTGCTTTAACCTAACATTTTTAGGTTAAAACAATCAGATATAGGTCAACTTATATGACTTAACACTACGTAGTATCGTCTACATTTGAGAGTTCCTTAGTGTTCACTCTTCTTAGGCCTGGAATGGTCACAGTGATGTCCCAAACAAGAGCTAGCAAACCCACTTCTAAGTGTTCACCTGGACAGAGGTGGACACTCCAGGTATGGCTGTCACCTCACAGGAAATGGCAGTAGAGTCAGGCAGCTGCGTAAGGCAAACAGAATTGAGACTCTCATTCTCTGAGCTTACTCCACTGGCATTATGTCTCCCAAATACCCCCACTCTTCTTCTGCAAGTCAAAGATCAGAAGTGATATGAGCCTTTTCTGCCTAAAGCCTTTCTTGTAAAAAGAAGAAGAGAGAGTGAGAGACTATGAATCACAGGCCAGCTATGAACTAGAAATCTATCTTCTTTGGCCTACACAGTTTTTATTTTTTTAGAAAACCAACTCGAATTCAGTACTAATATATAAAATGTGAGAGACATTTGTTCATAAACAACTGCATTTCTGGCATTCCTAGAGGTCTGGTGCGCATCTCCATGACAAACAGCTGCTGGCTGACGGGGCTCCTCTGGGTCCTACCTGTGCCTGAAGTAGTCAGGAGCTACAGCGCTTTTTGGTGTTTGAATCTCCCAGTTCTACCACAGTTGGCCAGTGTCTTCTGGCCTTCTGAAGAGTCTCAGGCACTTCCATCTCTTGCTCCCAGGAACACCTTCAGGACGATGTGGAGGAGGAAGGATGGAAAGATTCAGGTTTTAGAACAGGAAGGACCAGAGTTCAGAGGTAGAACTTGTGCTTTAGCTGTGCTACAGGAAAGAGATCATCTCTTTTCCTTCTGATGTTTCATCATTCTCATCTTAGATTCTTCAGGCTATGCAGATATCTGTTGAGCCTGGGAAGCTCTTTACTGCTTCATCTTCCACTTCTTCCTCTTGTCAGAGTAGAATGTTTTTCCTGCAGTGTATTTGACTTCAGTTGACAGTGAAGTATCTCCTGTTTGTTTGTTTGTGTTTTAGGGAAGGGTCTACAAGGTGTTCAGGGTCTCACTACTAGATTGAACTCATAGTGATCCTACTGTTTACAGCCTCCCAAGAGCTGGGATTACAGGAGCACACCACCACACCCAGTCTCAATCAGCTCTCAGCCTGCCCCAGGGGAAGGTCTGGCACAGCAGGCTTGGGAATCGAACCCTGGCCCCTGCACCTGCTTGCAGGTACTTTAATCTGCTAAGCTGTTTGACCAGCCCCTGAAGTATCTCCTGACATGACCCAGGTGCCTGTAGTTTTCTGGAGCCTACTGTGTATCAGTGCATCTTTTCCCCATCTCCACCAAGACTCCAAGGGACTCCCGAAACTGAAAAGGTTATTCTTTGATTTCATGTCTATCATTTCTACCAGGGCTTTGCTTTCTTAACTGAGCTTCCAATCAGACCATAGACTGGTTGACATTACACTTAATATTTGTAGGTTGTTATATTGTGCCTGCATTATTTTCTAAGCCTAATTGCATAGTTTAGACTTAAAGATTCTTATGAGTAGGAACAATTCTATATCTTTCGTGCATTCCTGTACACTGAACACAGTATTAGGCAAATCACAGGCCTTGAGTAAACACTTTCTGGTCACTGACTCAATTTTGATCATTCCGTTTCATTTATTTGGAATTTAATGCAGATGGTTTCATTTGAGATAATATATCCGTTATTTAAAATAAGCCAATAAACAAACTGTTATGCGATTGCATCAGGCGTTTCACAGATCATCCGTGTCCTTGGTTAGGATTCGGGTCTGAAATGAAATTCCGGCATGCCGTGCACTTGGGAAAGGCTGCTTTGGCCGTAGAAGCATCCAAAAATGAATTAGCAGGGCTTTGTGCCTCACTGGAGCTGGCTCCGCCTTGCTCCAAGGAACACCCATCCCAGAAGCTGGGCATCAGTGGGCATCTGCCCAGGCTAACTGTTGTCCCCAAACTAAGCTGCTTTATGTTTGTAAGCTTCAATGTGGAACATTCGCATTTCCTTTGCCCGGGCTTCCTCCCACGAGTGCTAAGAAATAGCAGTAACACTCGATACAGCTGCCACCCTGTGATATGCAGCCACACAAGGCCGGAGTTCTGCTGTGTTAACAGGAAGGATCACCAGCATCTCAGTGCTTTCTTTTATTATTGTTATGTTTTAATGCATTTGGCACAAGGTCTTACTACACAGCTCGGACTCCTAGTAATCCTCCTGTTTTCTGCCTCCCCAGTGCTGGGATTACAGCCCTGCCCCACCATGCCTGTCTGTATGGCCAGCTCAGCATGCCCATGGGTGGGGCCAGGGTAGCGTGCGGTATGGGGGATCAAACCCCAATCTCTGGGTGTCTCGGTCACTCTTGTTGCTGGGACAAATACTCAACCTTCAAAATGAAGGAAGGAAAGCTTTATTTAGCTCACAGTGACTGGAGGTTTCAGTCCATATTCAGCTAGCAGAAGGCAACCTTTCATGGCTGAGGCAAAGAGCAAGAGCAGGAGGGGTAGCAGCAGCTCAAGCTGTGAACTTCTCTTTTCACCTCACATTAGAATGCAAATTACTTGCCCCAGGGCAGGTGCAGCCTCCACACCCACAGTAATCGATCACAAACTCCAGCAGCCACCCCAAGACTGTGGGAGGCTTTGGGGGGATGCTATACACAAACCATAACACAGGGTTTGCCTAAGCAGGCACTTAGTCCACCGAGCTGTCTCATAGGCCCTCACTACTTTGGGTGGGTGGGGGGCACCAAGATCAGAAAGTAGAACAGAGTCAGGTGAGTGCCGGGCCATCATCCCAAGGGAAAAGGAAACACTGGGAGACAAAGGGGAGTTGAGAGTCGCTTGTTGGTGGGACTAGGGGTGGGGCATGGAAGCCAAAGGGAGCAAGTAACAAAGCTAACTCTGCAGCCCACTGCATTGGTTGCGATCAACCGCAGCACCCTGGGCTTGCAAAACATGAAAGTCTGAGCAGTCACCAACAGACCTACCCAGTCCAGACCAGCGTGTTCTGGATCTGCACCATCAAAGCGAGCAAACCACATAAAATACCTTCTAACAGAACAATATACCATTGTATGATTGCAGGCCTTATGTTTTCCCCCTTTCCAAACAATTAGCAAGGGCTTTAGTATTTCCTTGGGCTTGAAAAAGGAAACACTCTTGTAATCCTTTGAAAGGTTGTACAGTAATTAAAGATTTTCTTACACATACCAAAAGGGGAAAGCAAAATTGGTCTTGAGATTAAGAAACACAAAACACAAGGATGAAAAGAAGTTCCCAGAGGCTATGAAGGAGAGTTCCATAGGGTCTCTCACTGGTTTTAGTCTAGGTGTCCTCTCCAAAGCCTCCTGAAGTCTTGGGGCTGCTTCCCAAGTTGCTGATTGATTACTGTGGGTGCGGGTGCTGCACCTACCCAGGGACATGGAATTTGCATTACAAAGTAAGGAAGGGAGAGAGGCCAGCTAGCTGCCTGAGCCACCCCTCCTTTGGCTTTCTTTTTTTCTTTTATTGAACTACAAATGTCAATCAGACAATTTCAAGACACCTTAACAAGACAGATTTGATAAATTAATACATTGCAAACTGTTTTCATAATGTTTGGTATCGTACAAGGTGCATACATGATATTATATTTACAGATATTATTTTAGCAGATATCTCTTATCAGTGAATTAAAAGTGTAGCTGCTTACTTATCTTATTTTTTTATATCTGAATTATATCAAAAATTCAATAATTATTTTCCTAGTGGATGACCGTAGTACTAGAAGCCAACATAATATCCTGTCCAACCACCATTAGTGCAGATCTTGCCTCTCATAGGATTATGTAGAAGCATGGCATTATCTATCCCAACTGCACTGTCTATACACACACATCATGATTTTTTTCTTTCTACACCCCTTCCTTTGTCTACACCTGTCAAAGGTGGGCACTCCATTGTCATGTTGGATTGTGGTGCCGAGTTCAAGCTCCTTTGGCTTTCTTAGTCTTTGCTGCTGCAGCCATGAAGCGTTGCTCCTTGCAGCCCCCATGAATTGCTGCTCTCTGCCATGCGCCCCTCTGCCTTGGAGCCGGCTGACTATGGACTGGAACCTCCAGTCACTGTGAGCGAAATAAACTTTTCCTTCCTTCATTTTGGGTGTCGGGTATTTGTCCCAGCAATGAGAGAAGAGTAACTGAGACGGGACCCACTCCCTATAAAGTGCCAGCTCCTGGGGGACATTCCATAGTGCAAGACTGCAGTGGTAGATGAACTCCAAACTCTACAGTTCTCAGCCCAGGCCAGGCTTCTTAAAGAGGATCTCCACAGTCACTTGTTTCTCATGGAGTCTTTCAGGGCTCTGCTTTCTGGTGTGGCCTCAAGAAGTGAGGAATTCTAAGAATATGCTGCACATTTATCGGGTGAGGATGTTTATGTAAGGTTTGCAATCCTTCAGGTGATTCACATGTCATTCTTACCTGTTTATAGTTGTAAATTCATATCTTTCTATACCCTAAATTGACATTTCTATAAGACCTTGAATTATAAAAACAGCACAACTTCATTATCATCAACATAACTTTATAAGCAACCTATGTCCTTTTTCATCAATTACTAAATGTCAAGACTATGAACCCTTGGTAATTACACTTAATCCTGTCCTAAAAGCTAGCAAAAATATTGCTCCATTCTTTTCTTTAATTGTATCTATTCCTCTTAATCAAGACAATAAAATTGGCTTTAGTACACACGTGTGCCTACCCCCACACCACCACGCACACACGAGGAAAGAGCCTTATTTTAACTTTTCAACTTAATTTAATATGAGAATAATTTGGTGGACTTGCAACTATTTCCAAACAATTTGGGAAGTGGAGCAGAGAAAAAAAGAAGCATAGATAGGCAGGAGAGAAGGAAGATGGGAAAGGGCTATTTTGAAGACTTTAAAAATATACCATACGTGCTGTTTTTTTAGAAATTATTTAACCTGGGTTCATCTTTGAACTTTGAACAAAGCGAAATAGAAACTCGCCTCTTTCCCGTGAGTCCTAGCAGTGGTCTCTCACCTAACTTCCCCACAGCCACCACTTTCTTCTCAAGTCTGTCTCTCACAGTCAGTGGCAATCCTGATACAGCTTCAGAGCTTCCTCCCCGTCACCAGCCTTTATTTCCTGTTACCAGAACAACTGCCAAGCATTGCAGGCAGTCCCCTTCTTTCACCTGTCACGAATCACCCCACTGTGTCTCACTACAGCTATCCACGTTTCTTTCCCCACACCCCACCCTCCACATTTCATTCCTGTGTCTGTGTCCCTTCATGGCCTTCCCTTCTAGACTTGAGACTCATTTGTTTTACTGTCCCTGCAATTCCTTCCCCTCCTGTGAACTTCCAGAGACCAGGAGGGACCCTCTTTCTCGTTCTTCTCTGCCCCTTATATCCAGCACTGACACATCTGTCACCATAGGCAAACTGGAGGGCCTTTTTTTTTTTATCTTGGTGGCCAGTGCCCAGCCACATGCAATAAATACCCTTGGTGTTAGTGGAATCAAATACATTTACATTCCATTGCTTGGAAAACTCATATTTTCAAGATGCATGTCAGATGTGGTGGACCTGAAACTGGGGCAGGCTAGTTGGTCCTTTCCTCTCCCTCCTTCCTTCTTTCTTCCAGTGTATTTTTAAAAACTCTTTTCTTGTAATTTTCTGCTGAGTATAATAGTTGTTTATGTGTCTTTATTCCATAATTTGAGCCAAGTCTCACTTCAAAAGCAGATAGAATTTATTCAGTACTGTCCTCACCAATGTAAGACACCTTATTTTCCCTGCACCTTGGCATCGCCCATGCCCTTCTAGTCTTTTCAATGCACTTCTACCTTCTTCTGAAGTGACAGCCAGAGTTAATTTGTTGTTCCACATGTTCTTCACAACCCAGGGCATAAGGAAATGCCTTTCTGTCATTGTCGTGGGATGCTTAGCCGAATATTTCCAAAAGCAACCTTGCAATGCTTAGGGCCTCTTCTTGTTAAGCATATCAATTTTATAATCAGAATTTGTCTTCAATTCTTTTTTTTTTTTTTTTTTTTTGTATTTTATGGAAGGTCTACAAGGTGTTCAGGGTCTCACTACTAGATCGGACTTGTAGGGATCAACCTGTTTACAACCTCCCAAGAGCTGGGATTACAGGTGCGCACAACCAGCATGCCCTGGGGGTGGGGCCAGCACAGCAGGCCCAGGGATCAAACCCTCAACCCCTGTGCCAGCTTGCAGGTACTTTAATCTACTGAGCTATTTGGCTGGCCCTTTTAATTACTATTATATCTCATTTTCTTGACTGGGGTGGGTTTCATCTATAATTCCAAGCTCTGTTTCCATAATTATTTATTTTGTGAATGGTTTACAGAATGCCTTGTTCAATTAATTAATTAATTAATTATGATTAATACTAAAAGAAGCTTGACCAAAAAATAGCACAATAAGACCTTTCAATTTTTTTTTTTTTTTAATTCAGACAGGTCATGGTGATGGAACTCCTCTGCTCTGTAACCCATGGCAGTGCCACACCTGGGGACTGATGATATGTGTGGAAATTCTGGCCCAGAAATGAACAGACTGGTTCTGGAACTCTGTAGGAGGTGACAGAAAGGTGGCTTGAGCACACCCCCAGTGATTCCTGCACACGAAAGCTTGAGAGGAGACATCAGGGCTGTCAAGCTTGTTCCTCTGAGCCTGCTCTTCTGACTCAGTGTCCTCATTCTATTTCAGGGTCCTCCTTTGAACAAAGACCAGCGCAGTTTATGAGCAGACTGATCTTTAGCAATTTATTTAGACTGTGAGATCCACTCTGTCTTCATCAGTAAAACACAATAACAACAATCTTGCAGCATTAGGGTGAGTACAAAGTGTGGCACATACAGCCCTTCTTAAATTTTAATTTTTTACACCCACTGGATCACCTATTACCTGATATTCTATTTTGATGGTTCAATCTAATTTAGTCACAGAGTCAACTGCCAATGCTTGTCATGTGTAATTCTCATTTATTAAATTTCCATTTGGCCAAACTGTTTCTACTTTCTATTTTTCTTCAGAATGTTTATATTTTTATCAAGGAAACTGTATTTAAATAGTACTTGCATGCAGCATGGGTAGTAGGCATAGTCTCTATTTAGAAATGATCCTTAGAGTTCTTAGTTCACAGATGGCACTTTGTAGGAGGTTCACTCATAATTACACTAAACAAGTGATTACAAATTCCTTCTCAGTGGTCTGGTCAACAGACCCCTTGTGCTAGGAGCTTGTCATGAGAATCTGTTCTCTCAAAAAGCCTCAGCTGAAAAAGTTTACTTTACCTACCTGGATAACTTCTGCATCTACAATGGAGCTTAATTTTCTCTTTTCTTTCTTTTTTATTTTTAATGTGTTTGGTTGTTGCAGGGTCTCACTATGCAGCTCCAACTGGTGCTGATCCTCCTGTGTTCAGCCTCCCCAGCACTACAGGTACAGGTGTGCGTCACTATGACGAGACTCTGGCCAGCTTAGTGTGCCTTGGGGTGGGGGTGGGGCTGGTGCAGAATGGGGTGCTGGGGATCTGAACCTCAGTCCCTGCGCTTGCCTAAGCTTGCCTAAGCAGGCACTTTAATCCACTGAGCTATCTGAGTTCTCTCTGTGGCCCCAGAACTCAATTTTCGGAAGAAGACAAAAAACGAAAACAACAATGAACTACTTCTCAATTCTTGAAGAAGAGAAGTATGGAGAAATATAAGTAACGTTATTTACAAGAAGGAAAAGCCAGCCACCGTGCCTCCGAATTGAGATGCTGAAGGTCAAAACATGCCCATCCAGAGCTTATTCTCAAAAGAAAGATTTTCAGTGGTACTAAATGCTAGCCCTGCCAGCAAGTTCTGGAAATAGAAACTTTCTTGTAATCACTGCTGAAAATGGAAACGTTGTGTTTAGAAGGATCTTGATTGATTTTGGTATTTTGATCATGATTTTATTCAAATACAAATTTTTTTAGGTGGTACTAGGGCTTGAACCCAGTCCTTTCCAATGAACTTCTTCCCCAGCCCTTTTACTACTTTTTATTTTGAGACAAGGTCTTACTTCTTAAGACACTAAATTGCCCAGGCTGGGCTCAAATTTGCAATCCTCCTATGTTAGCCTCTCACACTAGTAGAATTGCAAGGATGTGCCACTATGCCCAGCTTCAAATATGCTATTAATGAGTATTCAAAAGTTTTGTAGAGGCCAGGTTGTGGTGGGGCACACGGGTGACCCCAACACTGGAGAGGCAGAGACAGGAGCATTCTTGGGAATTTGACAGCAGCCTGGGTGCAGCTTAAGGCCAAACTGAACTGCATAGCCAGACCCTAACTCAAAAAAGACAAAAGAAGGCCAGTCAAGTAGCTTAGTAGATTAAAGCGCCTGCAAACAGGGCCAGGAGTTCGATCCCCGGGCCTGCTGTGCCGGCCCCACCTCCTGGGCACACTGAGATGGCAATCGAGCCTGGGTGTGGTGCGCACGCCTATAATCCCAGCTCTTGGGAAACTGTAAGCAAGTGAGTCTGATCTAGTAGTAAGACCCTGAATACCCTGTAGACCCTTCCCTAAAATACAAAAACAAACAAACAAACAAAGACAAAAGAAAAAGGTTTTGTAGAAAAATTCAGTGATTTCTTTGGGAATTTCACTGGATCAAACTGCACACATCATAGGCTTTTTAAGGAAAAGTAGAGAAGAGGTTTGCTTTACAAATTTAGCAAATGTACAGCCCACAGAGAGACCTCAGCAAGGTCTATTTTTAAAAGAGGATAACAGCTTCCCAATTATGTATATCTGCTAACTTAAAAGCAAGCTCATTAAAAACTATAATGATATAGAACAAATTCACATCATTCATTAAGAGGGCAAAAGTAGGTATTTTCCTAAAACCTCAATAATGCTGGGTTTTGTTAGCCTTTCTGTTCTTTGTCAATCTAATCAATTCAGCACTATAATTTTATGACTTGATTTGCAGGGCATAGATGTAAAATATAGAACATGCCTGCTTTTCTTTCTGAGAATTTTTCTTTGTGGGAATCTCTGCAATCTTTGCACATGTCCTTAATATATTTGCATTAGTCTTTCTCTCTCTCTTTTTTTTTTTTTTTTTTTGAGGAACTGGGGATTGAACTCAGGCCCTTGCGCTTACCAGGCAAGCACTAACTTACTGAGCCATCTCCTTAGCCCCTAGCCTACTTTCTTATTGCTGAACACAATTATCTTTTTTTTTCTCTCTTTTTGAGACAGGGTCTCACAGCACATATCCGGCTGGCCCTGCTCACTCTTGTAGCCCCCAGGCTGGTCTTGACGTCATAGTTATCCTCCTGTTTCAATCTCCTGAGTGCTAGGATTACAGGCTGCACCACCATGCCCAGTTCTGGGCACACTACCTAACACAACTTAAAAGAGAGGTTTAATTGGATTCATGGTTTCAGAAGTCCACAGGCAGCTACCCCAAGGCAGGAAGAGCCCGGCACAGGCTCCAGGGTTCGTGGCAGCCAGTAGCAGAGCAGAGGAAGCGTGCAGACAGGACCTGGCAAGGGGTCATCTATACCAGAACCTAAGCCAGGCCTCTGTGACCCGCCCAGACATACCCAGAAGCCTCCTCTACTAAACTGCTAGGTGTTCATTAACACAGTGAAGTCAACATATCAGGAGTCTTAAGGATCTCAGTGTTTGACACTTTGCTTACTGATCTCATGATATCTTTTAAAAATACTTGCTTGAATTTAGTGGTTTTTTGTTTCACTTTTGAGTGCAATGCTCATTAAAGGAGAATTTGGTTCATTAGTAAATAACACAATAGAGTGTATTCTTGTTATACTGACATGAAACAAAGGCTGGCTTGAGTTATATCATTTGTGTGATATGCACCAATATGTAAAAACAACATTCACTAAATGTTTTTAAAAGTTCAGTCTCAAGGGTTTGGAAAATAGTACATACAACTCTTCATAAGATATTTCCATATCATAATAAAACACTTATTTCTGAAGAGGCCTATTATAGTTAAGTGTGCTTAACCTCATTTAAGCCAACATTTCTCAAATCAAATTTGTCTCTAAATTCTTCTCATTAAAAACAATGTGTAATCAGAACCAGGACTCTGTAGAGCACAACTGAGAAATTTACTATGGAAACTGCCTGGAAGGACATTCACTAAAAACAACAGTGGTTATCTCTATTGGACTTTAGGTAACTTTGATTTTATTTTAATGTTTTTTTCTACTTTCTATGTTTTTAATAAAAAGTGTCAGTTTACAGATAGAATAAATAATATATTTCATTTTAAAAATAAAATCAGTCTATTAAGGGAGCCAAATTTAGATAATATAAGAATTAATCACTATCAATCTAATTATTATTTCATGAAAATCTAATGACTTATTTTTTGGTGGAACTGGGAATTGAACTCAGGCCTCTAATGACTCTTTTAAACAAAGTTGTTAGTGTGATCACCTGGAATCATTTCTCTAGCCATATGGAAGAATTTAGAATGATTCTCTCTTGTGTACTTCTCAGATACTAGGCATGCATTCATGTACCAACACACTCTAGAGGCTTCCCAGCAAAGGGGGCTTGTTCCACGTGGCACAAAAATAGAAGAATAGGATGATGGCAAAAAACGAGCTGAAAGAGAGCTGGGAGTTTAGGAGTCTAATGGACAAGGATTGTCCCCTTGCCTCACCTACACACTCTGTTTATCTTTGCAGTGCTGGAGATTGACTCCCAGGCCTTGAACATGCAAAGCAAGAGCTCTGCTGTACACCCAGCACTAACCTTCCCTCTACTTCTTTTTTTTTTTTTTTTTTTTTTTTGCAGAACCAGGGATTGAACTCAGGCCCTTGTGCTTGCCAGGGAAGCACTTATTCTACTGAGCCATCTCCCCCTCCCTCTACTTCTTTACAGCTATGAAGAGGTTACCTCTTTGTAACAGTGCTGTTGTTTCAAGATAGGAAGAAAGAAACAGCGAGACAGCACATTGAGCTAAGCTCTTGCTTAGCCAAGTACAGGGACCAGGGTTCGATCCCCTGCACCGCATGCTATGCCATCCCCCCCCCCAGGCACGCTGAGCTGCCCACCGAGACTGGGTGTGGTGGCACACTCCTGTAATCCCAGTGCTTGGGGAGGCTGAAAACAGGAGGATCACTGCGAGTCTGAGCTGCATAGTGAGACTGTGAACCAAATACATAAAGAAAAAAGATAGGAAAGTAGGAATACTAATCAAGATGGATTTTTCTGACTTTCTTCTTAAAATTGTAGTGACTGGAGTTGATGACATACTCCTACAGTACTAGTACTTACAAGGCTGAGACAAGAAGATCAAAGTTTTGAGTCCTGCCTGGGCAACTTATCAGACTCACTCTCAAAATTTAAGCAAGCAAGCAAGCAAGCTGGGGCTACAGCTCCTCAGTGGTATGGCACTCCTGGGCTTGATCTCTAGTACCTAAAAAAGAAAAGGATGTGCCTTCCTACTTTATTTATATATGGTTCTTTCTCTGTGCTTGTTCAAAGAACCTTTTAAAATTCTGAAACAAGCTCCAACTTGGAAAATATGTATCTGAGTTTGAATATCATGGGATCCCAGGATGAGTGTCCCATCAGCCACCGTGCATGAAACCAGACACAGGTTTTGCAAGAGATTTTCTCATATGGTGGCATTTACAGGCTTTGCCTTCTGGGGCAAGCAGCAACTTGGAAGGAGCAATGCCGATTCCAACAAGAAAGGTTTTATTAAAGCTGAAGGGAAAATCCAAATGGTATTCATATCAAAGAAGAGGCTGCCAAAGGCCTCAGGGGAGAGGAAAACTCAGGGCCCAGTGGCACCACAGGCTGTGACTCAGGCTTAGTCAAGTGTCATGGTGAAGTTTTTCAAGGTTACTTAAAAAAATCTGTCTGAGGAAGAACAGTTGGTTCTAGACAAAGAAACCATGAGAGCTAAAATTGAAAGCAAAAATTCGCATCTACTTAAGCAAAGCTCAGTAAGTCAAAGCCCGCGACTCCAAGACAGAGCTGTCAGCAGCAGTCATGGGAATCGCCCCGAGTCCCTGGCACGGAAGGAGTTCCCACCGGTACAGTGAGGAGTTTTCATCGAAGTGGATGAGAAGCCAGCACCAGGTGGGAAAACCTTGCCCTTCTGGGTTTGCTGGTGTGTGTGTGTGTGTGTGTGTACTCTCCTGTAACAGCTTACACCTGTGACAACTTATGCCTTCTCAAAGATGTATACACACTTCTGGCTTTTTTTTTTGTTTGTTTGTGGTTTTTGTTTTTTTGTTTGTGGTTTTTTTTGTTTTTTGTTTTGTTTTGTTTTTTTTGTCTTTTTTGAGTTCAGGCTGGGCTTGAGTTCACTCTGTAGCCCAGGCTAGTCTTGAACAATGGATCCTGCTGCCTCAGCTTCCAAAGTGCTAGGACCACAGATGTGCACCACCATGTCTGGCTCACATTTCTGAATTTTTACCAGAGAAGCTGGAAGCTCATCTGGAATAATGAAGATGTACAACACGTCCCACAGGAAGCCTCAAATTCCTTTGGGTGGCATTGTTTCTTCCTTCTACCCTGACACTGTCCTGGTCTTGCTGTTTGGACGGAGAGCACAGAGCTAATTTTCATATCTCCATCATTCTATAGTTTAAGAGGAAAACATAAAGGCAAATGATGAATATCATAAATCCCAGGTAGGGCCGGGAATATAGCTTAGTGGCATAAGCATCTGCCTGGCTAGCCTGAGTTCAATTCCCAATACCAATAAACAAGTCCAAGGTAAATACTATGTAATATTACTAATTTTTTGCAAATTCTGGGCAAAAAGTCACTAGACCACAATATCAGCATACTCTAGGCACTAGCAGTCACTCATAAAGCACAAATGAAACAGTTAACCAGACTTGCTTCATTTTCAATACATTTGATATAGTTTTTCTTAAATTATAGCCAATAATTCTAATAGACATGTGTAGCACTGAATTATTGCAGATGCCAAGACTCACCTGTGAGCCCCATGGTCTGGACTCAGGGGCTGCGCTGTAGGAAACCCTCCTGCAACAGCTTCCACGACTGCTTCTAGAGCTGACTCAGCAAGGCTTTCAGATTTCTTAAACTTGGAAAGTAGGGTAAATAGGCCCATAGTCAATGCTCTGAACCTTCTAAATTTAGGTACAGCTTACCCTGCATGGACACAATATTCCAGATATGAGCCCCATATTTATTTTATATGCCTTGTGAAGAAGGAGATTCAGTAACTCCCAGGAGCATACACAGCCCTGCTCAGGTCACTGCCTCTCCTGCTTCCTCCCCGTCAGGACTGGGAGCCCTTCCCAAGCTGGCATGGGGACAGTGACAGGCCTGGATCAAGCATCAGTGTACCCATTTCAGGCCTGGGTCTCCCTGACTAGCACTGATGAATTCGGAGAAAGCATCTAATCTAATGTGGTCTAATAATTAGCTTCTAATTATCTTAGAAACTAATAAAGCCATAGGTTCTTAAGAGAAGAAGGAACAGGGAAGAGGAGGGGAGTAGAAAGAGGGGAAGAATGGCAGGAAGAAGTAATGAAAGGAAAAGCCCTCTCCTTTGCTTAAAAATATCAACATCAGAGTATCAAACACAGAATGAAAGCACGGGAGCTGGCTTTTGTTGAAGCAAATGTACTGAGCATTTTGATTATTCTCCACCCATTCTGGAATTTTTCTCACTGTAAACATTAGTCCAATTGTCACTTCTAGCTGGGACATCCCCTGCAGACAAGAAAAGGCCAGAAAGTGCTAGAAGGAGCCACCAAAATTCCTTGATGACTTCAGTGGTGTCAGTAAATAGCTATCTTTTTAAAACAATTGTTGAGGGGCTGGTCAAAAAGATCAGAGGATTAAAGCACCTGAAAGCAAGTGCAGGGGCTAGGGGCTCAATCCATGGGCCTGCTGTACCGGCCTCGCCCCCCAGGGCACACAGTGATGGCACACTGAGACGGCAATTGAGACTGGGCATGGTGGCGTGCACCTGTAATTCCAGCTCTTGGGAGGTTGTACACAGGCGGATCACTACGAGTCCGATCCAGAGTGACACCCTGAACACCCTGTAGACCCTTCCCTAAAATACAAAAAAAAAAAAAAAAAGAAGTTAATAATCTTTTGCTGTTAGCACACATCAAAATTTCTAGCATGGCTGTAGTGTTGTTTCTTTTGGTTTTTGGCTGTCTCAGCCCGCCCTATGAACAGGACTGGTACAGCATGTGCCCTGGGGATCGAGCCACAGCAGGCGCTTTAGACCACTGATCTATCTCGCCAGCGCTAGCATGGCTGTTGTGAATCAACATTTTAGAAGCTTTTTGGGATAAGATGCTACTTTGGAGAAAACCTGAACTTTGCCCACCCCCACTTCATCACTTCTCTGCGTGTCCCAGGGTCCCATGTCCCTGAACTGACTGCACTCAGGCCAACTGGATGCCGCTTCTCCATCCAATAGCAATTTCCCATACAGAAATCCAAGTTCTGAAGGAGAGGGATACTGAAGAATCAAAGAACAAATGTGGACTAAAATAGTATCTCAGGCTCTCAGTAGCAAAGTCACAAAGTGACTACGAACTTGTTGCTTCCACTGTATTGAGACCTGGCATATTGGAATCAGATTTACTATATTACAGTCTTCCTGCTGGATCTGTGAATAAAAAGTTTGGACTACATTAAAATCGGATTTATAAAGAATCCAACATGATCCTTTTGTTCATTGTTTCCAGATTTTGCTTATAAAATAGACTTGTCTGAAATTTCACACTCACATTTATATTAAAATCTATGCACAATTCTCAAAAAAAGACATTAGTTTTACCGTTTAGTCTAAATTTACCTAGCCAAAGAAAAAATACTTTACTTTCTATTACATTTTCACAAAACAAATATAATTTAAAAGTATTGTTTAAGAGAGATTCACATCAGAATTATTTGTGAAAAAATATGGAAATATATTTGTGCAGCTCCCAACCCCAGTTGGACGAGGACATGGAAATAAGAAAAAAGCAAAGGATAATCTGCTCTTTCTGTACCTGGAAGGACCCTGAATCCTATTTGAGAATCAACAATCAAAAGGAAGACCAAGAGATAGCTCAGTGACATAAGTGCCTGCTTGGCAAATATAAGGTCCAGAGTTTGATCCCCAGTATTGCAAAAGAAAAGAAAAACAAATTAAATGCCCTACTCTTTTCGGCCCCCCAAAAAGCTGAGCAAATTAAGGCACCTGCAAGCAGATGCAGGGGCTGGGGGTTCGATCCCCGGGCCTGCAGGGCTGGCCCCACCCCCAGGGTGTGATGAAACATCAATTGAGACTGGGCGTGGTGTGCGGCCTGTAATCCCAGCTCTTGGGAGGCTGTAAACAGGTGGATCACTAGGAGCCTGATCTAGTAGTGAAACCCTGAATACCCTATAGACCCTTCCCTAAAATACAAATACAAATAAAAATAAAAAAAAATAAAGGAAGACCAGAATCTTAGAAAACCCAGAACGAACTCGGTGTCTTCAAATGAAATGTAAGAAATATTAGCACTTGGCTCTTTGTTATTCAGTGTATAAGTACTTATCCTTCGTCTCAGTTACTCTTCTCTTGTCGCTGGGACAAATACCCAAAATGAGGATAGGTTTACTGAGGTCACAGTGGCTGGAGGTTTCAGTCCATACTCAGCTGGCTCCAAGGCAGAGCGGCACACGGCAGAGAGCAGCGGTTCATGGCGGCCGCAAGAGCAAGAGAGCAAAATGAAGGAGCAGCACCAGCAATGGCCACAGACAGCAAGTCAGTCTCCCCTAAATTGCATTCAGGCTCTGTGCCCCAGGCTGGGGGAAGTACCCACACCCATAATCCCAACAGCACTAGAATCCATAATCCCAGTGGATCATGAGTTAACCTCAATCTCTAGAATTCCCCAGCCCATGACTGCATGAGGCTTTGAGGGGACAACTAGACACAAATCATAAGCCGGGCGTGGTGACACAGGCCTGTAATCCCAGCACTTGGGAGGCTGAGGCAGGAGGATTGTTGTGAGTTCGAGACCAGCCTGAGCTACAAAGTGAGCTTAAGGCCAGCCTGAACTGCATAGTGAGACCCTGTCTCAAAAAGACAAATCATAACACCCTTTTAGATTGGAAATTCTCCCTAATACTTTTCACGTGCTGGTGGCTTGGTCCGGGGGCTTCACCTAATCATTTATGTTCAAAATAATACACAACCACAAATGAAAGAAAAAAGTAGTGAAATTCAACTGAATCAAACTGGGTAGCTACTTTCCATGTACAATATGCAATGTGTTAATTGTTGTAACTGTCCTACTAACCTGTTTTGAAACTGTCCCATTGCTATTTGTTTCTCAATAAATTAATTTTAAAAAAAAGAAAAAGAAAATCATTGCTTCTCATTTAATTTTATGACTGGCACCAAGATAGTGCCATATGGCTACATAGTTTTTTCAAATACAATTGATGAGTTCATGTTTCATTTTTAACTGTTTTTGTTATATGTAAATATATGTACTTATATGCGGTATGTGAATAAAAGGTAAAGAAATAAGCTTGTATGTCTTTTTATTTTTTCTTTTCTTTCTTTCTTTTTTTTTGGTGGTACCAGAGATCAAACTCAGGACCTTGCACTTGCCAGGCAAGCACTTATTCCACTGAGCTATCTCCCTGGTCCCTTATATTAAGTCTTTTTCAAAACTTCTGTCAGATGCAGCCAATTTGTAGAAAATAGTCTATTACAAACTAAATTGTAGTTATAAAAATTGTCTCCTACTTAGCCCTAGTATATGCTTTATAAGAAAATTAATTGTCATACCTTAGTATTTAAAAGTTATATAAACCTATACTAAATGTAGAATTTCTAGGCACAGAAAAACGTAGATGAGAAAATAATAATTCCATTGTTATATCAACAATAACTGAATAAGGGACAGGGAGATGGCTCAGTAGAATAAATGCTTGCTTGGCAAGTGCAAGGGCCTGAGTTCAATCCCCAGTTCAACTAAAAAAAAAAAAAGAATCCTTTAGGGGCCAAGGAGATGGCTCAGTGAAATAAGTGCTTCCCTGGCAAGGGCAAGGGCCTGAGTCCAATCCCCAGTTCTCAGAAAACAGAAAATAATCAGGTTTCTATGTTCCCCTTTGCCAGCGAGATGGCTCAGTGAAAAATAACTGAATAGCTATTTTTCTTTCCAATTACATTGATGTAATATGTATATGAGCACATACCACTATACATACTTTTCTATTACACTTTCTACGAACATCTTACAATTGCATTTTTATGCGGCCAACATTTTTTTCAAAACATTATTTTGAAGGACAGCATAATATTCCAGCCTGTAAACATATGTCCATGAGACCAATAAATTATTTTGCTGAAGAGAGAGTTGTCGTGACACCTGAAGTGTATCACTTAGGATATAGGAAAAGTTATTTAATGAAGAGACACAAGAAAAGGTGGTGGCTCAAATCGGAGAAAAACACATTCCTGAGGCTTGGATCAGGCCAAGAGCGACCGTGTGCTGGCTGAGCAGTGCTGCCCACAAGGCCATGGGGGGTGCTGTCGCTCCCCGGCCTGGGTCACCCACAAGGCCGAATCTTTTCCACCAGTATTTATGCTCCAGATGCAGCTACAGAAGAATAAAAGCAGTAGCAGTTCTCTCTAGAGTGAGACACGGCTATTTATTTATAGAGCTCTTGTTCCTAGAAGATGGAATTTTATTGTCATTATAAACCTTGAACATAATAAAAATACTAATGCTTTATAAATATTAAAAATTAGAAAATATATTTTGTGACAAAATATATATATTTTTTGACATGGGGTCTCGCTGTGCAGGGCTGGCTTTGTGTTCCCTTTTGCAGCCCCCAGGCTGATCTGGAACTCTTAGTGAACCTCCTTTCTCAGCCTCCTCAGTGCTGGGTTTGCACGTGTGCGCCACCACCAGCACCACACCTGCCCAGATCTCGTGCTTGCCCAGGTCGGTGCTTGTGCCTCTGAGTTATCTACAGGGTCTCACTACACAGACGCATAGTGATTCTCTTGTTTGCAGCCTCCCGAGGGCTGGCACTACAGGTGTGCGCCACCATGCCCAGTCTCAATTGCTGTCTCAGTGCGCCCCAGGGGCGGACCGGCACAGCAGCCCGGAGGACCGAACCCAGCCCCTGCATTCTGCCTAAGCAGGCGCTTGATTCCTCTGAGCTATCTGGCTGGCTGCTTCTCCTGCCCAATTTTTGAATTTTCAATTTTTCTCCTCAAATCTATCTCATCAGTTCCACCACTATCATAAAAATTGATGTTAGTTTTATCAAATCCATCTTGTCAAGTTATCTTAAAACTGTCTCATTGATATTTGTACTTCAATAAAACAAAAATTAAAAAAATTGTTATGTTAGTTTCATGACATGTTTTAAACAACAAAAAAATTTACATTTATAAATCCTATAACCGCTTAAAGATCTTTATTGTTCAACAAGATTGAAAAGTTGTTATTATATTGCTCATTGTAATAATTTGCTCTTCCATCCTTTTCTCTTGTATTTTTGAATTTATTTTTATGTTCCTTGTCTTTTTCTTGGTGGAACCGGGGATTGAACTCAGGCCCTTGCACTTGCCAGGGACACATTTCCAAATTTCTTAATGCCTATAATTTTCTACTCCCTTTTCACAGCAGTTAGGTCATTCTACCCCTAGGAATGATGCCCAGTAGTGTACGTTTTTCTCTGACTTCCAAATAGTAGGACACTTCTGTAAGTTCACAAATGGAGTTTTTAATCCATTAATTACTAGTGTCCTATGTAAATTGTGTTCTTTGTATTTATGCTCAGAGAAAGAGGTCTTTATAAAGACAGTATGTCCAAAACAATCGTTGGTCCTGCTCAATTCTTCAATTCGCTTCCAGACAAAATCCTATTTTAGGCTTATTGCTATGGAATAGGTTAGCAAGTATAACTTCTTTTCTTTCTTTCTTTTTTTTTGATGTATTTAGTACAGGCCAACTATAATTTCTGATGGAATTTCTGGTGTCTGCAGCCCTTCAAAAATGAAATCACTTTCCAGTCCCACCTACTGGATGCCTGATAATCTTACAGATGTGTGTAAATTTATAATCTGTGACATCCACTAGATTCAGGACTCTCCTATTTCTGCCCCATCCTCCTCTGCTTTAAAGTCATAGAAGACAATAACCTCCTAGCTTCTCTTCGCTTCTTAATCTGTGAGGGCTGAAAGCACTAAGTGTGCACCAAGCTGCATGCTCAGGGAGGAAGCCAAGCCGGAAGTCAGGCCACCTGTGTCAACATAATGGAATTATTTACTTTAGGTCATTATTAGAGGAACATATGGTTACAAATAAATTTTTAATTTCACTGATTCTTGCAGTAAACTCCTGTAAACCAGTTCATCAAAAAAGAAGTAAACAGAATCCTAGGCAAACAACTTGCTTAGAGAAAGACTTGCTTACTAACACTCCATTTACACTCCTGACTTCGGTGTTTCTCAGTCCTCAGTTATTATATCATGAACTTTGTTCAGTCCTAACATGCATCCCAACTGATGTGTCAGCCTTGTGCCACATGAGCCTGGATACTAACACCTTGACCTTGTTTTTCCTAAGACACCTCTGTAATCAAGCCAGCATTCCTCTTTACTGCATTAGACCCCGTGAATCTAGTTTTGACTGGCCAGCAAGTTTTCTGGTAGTCGTTTAGAGTTGACATTGTGTAGGAGACACCAGGCAGGGATACCAGTTGGGAGTGAGAAGCCTCCTCCAAAAATAGACGTATCACTTGTAGATTGTTTTTTCTTTAGCTTATTGACCCTTTTGCTCAAAATCTGGGACCAATAAGAGAGGTACTTGTCATCTATCATTTCAGACAGGTAGAGTTTGATGTGGGGAAATGATTTATCCAGGATGCTTGTTCTCTTGTCATTAGTGCAGATATCACCAATCTTAATGTCTGAAGAACTCCAAAGATTCTGAAGTAAGTCATCCTAAGAATTACATACAGATTATGTTTTGATTTTCACTGCATTTTTACTTTTGAAACTATTTTAGAAGAAGTCGAAAGATTTTCCATAATGAACTTTTAAGATTCCTTTTCAAAGCAAGACATCTGTGTCTATCATTCAGATTAATCATTCATGGCTTCTGGCTCCCGCTCTCACAGCCACTGCAGTACCTTGTGCTCCATAGAGACAGTGCCAGGGCAAGTGACAGCCGGATGGGCGCTGGGCAACTCTGGACCTCGCTGAGGAAAACAAGTAAACAGGGGCAAAGGAGATCCTAAGAACAAGAGGCAAGACATCACCATACACATTCTTTGTGCCAACTTGCCGAGAGGAGCACAAGAAGAAGCACCCGGGCACTCCCATTAACTTCTCAGAGTTTTCTAAGAAGTGCTCAGAGAGCTGGAAGACCATGTCTGCTAAAGAAAAAGGGAAATTTGAAGGCATGGCAAAAGCGGACAAGGCTCGTTATGAAAGAGAAATGAAAATTACATTTCTCCTAAAGGAGAAACAAAAAAGAAGTCCAAGGATCCCAATGCGCCCAAGAGGCCTCCTTTGACCTACTTCTTGTTCTATTCTGAGTGTCACCCCAAAATCAAAGGAAAAAATCCTGGCCTCTCCATTGGTGATGTTGCAAAGAAACTTGGAGAAATGTGGAATAATACTGCAGCAGATGACAAGCAGCCCTACGAGAAGAAGGCTGCTAAGCTGAAGGAGAAGTATGAAAAGGACATCGCTGCCTGCTGGGCTAAAGGAGAGCCTGATGCACCAGAAAAGGGAGTCATCAAGGCTGAAAAAAGCAAGAAAAAGAAGGAAGAGGAGGAGGAGGGTGAAGAGGATGAGGAGGGTGAAGAAGAGGATGATAATGAATAAGTTGGTTCTAGCACAGTTTTTTTCTAGACTGTAAAGTATTTAATCCCCCTGTACACAACTTACTCCTTGTGAAGAAAAAAAAATTGAAATGTAAGGCTGTATAAGATTTGTTTTTAAACTGCACAGTATATAGTTAACACATTACAGACTGTGCCTTTAGATACCCCTGTCCTGGTGGTATTTCCAATCGCCACTGACCTTGCCTGGTGCAGTATGGGGGTAAATAGGCATGGAAAGTTAAAGCAGGTTCTTGTTGGTGCACAGCACAAATTAGTTACATATGAGGACAGTAGTTTTTCATCTTCAGTTGTCTCTGATGCAACTCATATGAAATAATTGTTCTGTTAACTGAATACCACTCTGTAATTGCAAAAAAGAAAAAAAAAAGTTGCCACTGTTTTATTGACATTTTGAATGCTTCTAAGTAAATATAATTTTTATATTAAAAGAACAAATTAATCATTCATTTGTTTTGTTTTTTTTAAACTTTTCTTTTGTTCATTAAACCAATATTTAGTGAGCATCTACTCTGGGCAAAACACTGAAAGAATTAAAGATTTTCTTTCCCTTCCCTTAAAAATACTGTGCTGGAATAACCCCCGAAGACAGATTATTCTTTAAGTGAATTCTTTTTCTCCTTAACATGAAACAGATATAATTAAAGGGGAAGTTAAACAGAAAATATATTTTAAAAAATACAACAAAGCTACCTAAAATCATAGGATCTTGCCTCAAGGTTAGAGTTTTGTAAAGGTTTCATTTCAACCCAGCTTATTTTGTCATGTTTCATCTAAAGTAGTCTTGTGAATGGACACTTACACAAACACTCGAGAAAAATTGCAATTTATTCCAGGCTAGAAGCAAAGGTAGACTTTACTCTTCTTCCTTTTCGTGGACTTTCATGCTGGAAAGCAGTCCCATTAAAAAATTATGGGGACTGGCAAGTTTTTGTATTTGTTGGAAATGCTTTTCAAATAATTTCAGTAATCATATCCTGAAATCCACTTACACAAGGACTATATTATGAGTATTACTGAAGGGAAAATGACTTCTAAGAATTTTCAATTATGTGTTAACTTTCCTACCAATGACACTTAACTGACTTTCACAGTTGATAATAATAGTCTAGATCTGCTCTTAACTCGTAGCTAATAGACACATGACATCAGGTCAGTGCAGATTTAGACTTACTATCAATATAGTAAGAGCAGAATTTTTGAAGATACCAAGGGTGATCCCATCAGTGTGTGATGAAATCTTGTACCTTGGTTTTTCCAGGACAACTACCACAAGTGTGTTTGACTTCTCACCCAATAAAAATGATTCAAAAATTTTAGGTCAAAAACGATGGTTCAAATTCCTCGGTAGTATAATTTCCGTGGAGTAGACTCCACTACAGAACTATTTCTCCCATTCTATCAAAATTCCACAGGAAGCTTCATAATGAATTTTGGCCAACATTCTTGACAGAATAGGCCTTCCTCGTAGTTCTGAATTGTACAAACTCATTTGACTTCTCTTCCTGAATGTAGGTCTTTGGAAAGAAGGACAGGGAGCATGGGTAAGAGTGAGGAGTAGGTGGGATTAGAAGTGATATTCAGGATGACTAAGGAAGGTAAAAGATACAACAGGCCAAGTGCATTGGTGAATGTCAGTAATTCTAGCTCCTTGAAGATTGAGGAAGCAGGATCACAAGTTCAAACCAAGCCTGGGAAACTTAGTAAGACCTGCACTCAAAAACATTAAATTATTTTTTCTTTAATTATTTATTTATTTAGGTACAGGGTCTCACTATACCACTTGGACTCCTAGTGATCTTCCTGTCTCAGCCTCCCCAGCACTGGGATTACAGGCTTGTACCACCACACCCAGTTTCGTTGGCTGACACAGCACACCCAGGGTTCCAGGCCAGCCTTGCATGGAGTACCAGAGATCACTTAGACCACCAAGCTATCTCCTCAGTCCCCCAAAATATTTTTTTAAGTGACTGAGGATGTAGCTCAGTGCAAAGACATTTGTCCAATCTCTAGTAACACACAAACAAACAAATAATAATCTCAAAATTTACATAGATTTGGCACTGCATTTCATGGCTTTTAGTTCATGAACAGTAAGACTTTCCAAGAGTTGTATCCACAATCTGACCCTGTTATACATACCACTATCTATTAAAGAAGAACATCCCTTAGTTGGCTAATTGTCCTCCTTTCCCTAAATACAGTGGGGGATGGAGAAGGGGATTGCTGTCTTTGTAATCTAATTTCAAATTGATTTTGAGGGAAGATTTTTTTTTTCTGCCCCCAGAAATTATCAAGTTCTATCCTGACTTTAGGGGTATTCACTGTGACCACGGTTCTCAAACTGAATCTGTCTTTGTGCTTCAGCATGGAAACTTCTATAGGCTGACCAGTCCTAAAGCGTCCTCAAAGCAGACCTGAGGAATTCTTCACAATGGAGCTTCTGAAACTTGGACAGGAGCTGCGTCCAGTCCATCGCAGGGTGAAACTCTCCTCTGAAATTAAGACAAGCTTATGACCCTTGCCATGTCCTAGCATCTATATATGTGTTCAAACATATGGCTGAATGCCCCAAATGCACCATTAGACATTAGAGATGCTCTAAACTTCCCATTGCAAATAATCTGTTGGAATGAAGTGGATGAGAGCCAGCCTTGAGGCAGGAGCTGACCTTCACAACGTCCCCTGCCTCCAGGCACATTTTATGACCATGCACTGAGATCCTACTGGATGCAGGTTAACAGGAGGAGACAGTAGTGTCACTGGCAGCATGAACAGGCCTCTGAAATGCTTGTCTTTCTGTTTTAATTTAGTGGAACCATAAAAATCATAATGAAGAATAATCAAGGAAATGAACTTTCTGTCGTGAGGAGTGGTTCTGATGCAGAGAAGAAAAACAAGGAAGATGGAAACAAAGCAAGTAGTTGGTCAGGAAAGAAACAAATGAGTGAGGAAGACTTTACAATGAACTCTCCATAGCAGAGGAGATAAACAAATCCCACAAATGCCTGATTCTGCAGAAACATGGCTGCAGGCTGAGCAAGGGCTCTGTATATCAATGAAGGGACAGGCTTAGTGTCCAAGTACAAAGGGAACCTCTCAACTCCTCAAAGATACAAGATAAAGCTTTCAGTAGGCCAGTGTGGGTGTAAGCCCATCAGAGGCCTCTCAAACCAAGAAATTCCTGGAAGCAGAGGGAGGAGGTTGGTAATGAAAGAGGTGGAGGAATTTTATTAGCCCAAGAAAAGGCTTTCTGTGACTTGGCACTTCCAACAGGTTAAGCTTTCAAGCCAAAAGTTTACTTGTGCCAAAGGCTTTCCAAAGGCATCTAGAAGCGAAATGAAAACACCTGTTAGGGCTGTGAGTGAACCCTTCAGGGGAACTGGCAGAAAGTCCTCTTGCTCTGTGACATAGGTACAACTAGTTCACACTAGAATGGTTGAGTAATCTGCTCTGTAGAAGGTGGTCTCTGTCTCTGTCACCCTTGAATAAGACAGGCTGGCCCTCTGAATTGTATTATTGAATTCTGGTGAAGCTCTTGCTCTCTCTGTGGATGCAAGAGAATGTTTGCTTATGGGAAACAACCAGCCATCTGCAGCCTCAGTGTCCCATGATGTGGTGGGTGCCACCACGGGTGGTTCCAGATGTAAAGCCCACAGAGCTCCAGGCTGGAGTCCACATAAAAAGGTAGGAGGCCAACTCTGGTGGAATTTGAAATATCAGCATAATCAATTTCTTTCTTTTATATGCAACAGCTGTTTTAATTACTCAAAGCCAAAATTCCAAAACCCAGGGGATGTAGGTCGGCTCCATTATTTTAAACTATTGCCTCTACAGCCCCCAAATTATGATAAACTTCACAACAACTGGGGTCTGGGTATGTAGGTCATCCAAAGAGCACTTGCCTAGCATGCATAAGTTCATAGGTTCCATCTACAAAAAAAGAAAACTGCGCAACATTAATCAACTTGCCTGCCCTTGATGTCCTAAATTGGATTTTTTATATTAAAGACAAAAAAGTAATAAAGAATTTCAAAACAAGATAATAGGAAATTAACAATGGTTATTATATTGTTCTTTTCAAAATAGTTACTCAGATTGCAAGATATAGGCATTCAAAATTGATCAAATAATATAAACACAAATCATTCTTTTCAATGAACTAATAGAGATTAACAGTAAACTATTTAAGTTATCTATCTGTCTATCTATCTATCCATCTATTAAATATATGCTCTTCTTGCTGTTTTCTCCTTTCCCTTATCTCAGTTATTCTTCTCTCTTGAGAAGTTTCTTTCCCTTCTACAATATTTATTGTACTTTTTGGATATTATTTACTCTTTCAGTTTCTTACAATATGGAGAAAACATGCTTACATGTGTGTCTGGTTTATTTCACTTATGAGTATGGTCTCTAGCTTCATTCATTTATCTATAAAAATCTAGAGTTTGTAACTAAGTAGTATCTAAATTATAAGAAGATCCCACAAGATTTGTATACATTCGCTGATTAATGGGCATTTGGATTGTTTCCAAGACATATATATTACAAATTGTGCTGCTGTAAATATGGGTGCACATATTACACTGTGGTATGATGTTTTCACTTATTCTGGGAAAACATCCATAATAGGACAAGCGGGGGGAATGGAGAGTTTAATTTTATTCTTTTTTTTTTTTTTTTTTTTGTGGAACTGAGGATTGAACTCAGACCCTTGTGCTTGCCAGGAAGTGCTTATTCCACTGAGCCATCTCCCTGGCCCTAATTCTACTTTTTTGAGGAATCTCCACCCTGATTTCCACAATAGTTGTATCAGTCTATACTCCTACCAAAAGTGAAGAAGGATTGCTTTTTCTCCATAGCCTCTCCAGCACTTGTTATTGGTTGAATTCTTGATACTGGCCATTCTTTCTGGGGTGAGATGTAATTTCAGTGTTGTTTTCTTTCACGTTTCTTGAATGACAAATGAAGTTGAACACTTTTTCATATTTATTTTTATTTCTTCATCTGAGAAACACATATACATCTAAGATGCCTACTTTTGAATTGGGTCTTTTAATTTAGGGGCCCTGATTTTGTTCAATTCCTTATATGTTCTAGATAGGAGTCCTTTGCCTAAAGGACAGTTGACTAAAGTTTTTAACCACTCTGTGGGTTTTCTTTTCACTCTGCTGATTATTTCTTTGGATGTGGAAAAATTTTTTAATAAGATGAGAGTCCAGTTGTTGATTCTTCAAAGTACTGCCCACCACAATTTGGGTTTTGTTCATGAACTCTTTGCTTACTTCTATGGCTTCCAGGAGATTTAGTGTTTTTGTTTTAATATTTAGATCTTTGATCCATTTTGACTTTAGTTTATGGTGAGAGATGTGTCTTGTTTTAGTGTTCACCATGTGGAAAGCCAATTTTTCCAGCACCATTTATTAAAGGGCTATCTTCCTTCCAGTAAATATCCTTGACCTTTTTGTCAAAGATAAGATAGTGGTGTGTGTTTGTTGTTCTTCTAATCTGTTCCACTGATCTGGAGGTCTTATTTTTACCACTACTATGCTGATTTTATCACAGTAGCTTTGTAGTATAGATTTAAATCAGGGACTGTGATGCTTTCTGCCCTGCTTTTGTTGCTCAGGAATATTTTCGTAGATCTGTGAAGTATGCTAATGGTATTTTGATTGAGATTATATTCAATCTATAGAATAGTTTTGGAAACATGTCTATTTTCACAATGTTGGTTATTTTAACCATCAACAAGGAATATATTTCCATCTTCTAATATCGTTTTTGATCTCCTTTTACAGAGTACTGCAATTTTCAATGTGTAGATCTTTTACTTAAGTATTTTATTTTTTGGAAGCTATTTTGAAGCTGGTTATCTTCCTAATTTCTCTCTTAATGAGCTACTGTTTGTGTACAAAAATGAAATGATTTTTGAGTACTGACTTTGTACCAGCTAAGCTATGGACTTGCTTATTAATTCTAGAAATCTTTTGGTAAGGTTTTGGAGATCTTCTATGTAGAGTATCATGTCATCTTCAAATAATGATAACTTAATTTCTTCCTTTCCTATACTTATTCCTTTTATTTCTCTCTCATTCTCTAGCTAATGTTTCTAGAACTATATTGAATAGGAGTGGTGACAGTGGTCACCTTTGTCTTGTTCCTGATTTTAGAATGAAAGCTTTCAGTTTTTGTCCATTTAGTATGATATTGGCTGTTGGTTTTATCAGAGTGATGAGTTATTCCAATTTTCTGTAGGGTTTTAATCATGAATGAATGTTTGATTTAGTCTAAAGCTTTTTCTGAATCTATTGAGATGATTGTGTGATTTTTGCTTTTGCCTCTGTTGATATAGTACATTTATTGATTTGTATAAATGGAACCTTGCCTACATTCCTAGAATGAATCCTATTGGTTGTGATGTATATAGTCTTCTTGATGATTTGCTACATTTTGTTTGCTAGTATCTTACTGAGGACTTTTACATCTATGTTCTCTTGAGAGACTGGCCTGTAGCTCATTTTTTTGGTTGGGTCTTTCTTTGATTTTGGTATAAGGAATTTGTCTCAAGGAATGAGTTAGGGATGATAGCTTCCCTTATAATTTCATTGAAGAGTTTCAACAGTATTCGAATTAAGCCTTGTCTAAGTTTTTTGTAGAATTCAGCCATGAAGGCGTAGGGCATCGGCTTTTCTCTGTTAGAACATTTTAAATTACATTTTTAATTTCATTAACTGATATTTGGTAATTTAAATTTTTTATAACTTCTTGATTCAGCTTTGGTAATTCATACATTTCTAGCACTCTATCCATTTCTTCTGTGTTTTCCATCCTGGGTAAAGATTTTCAAAGCAGATACTGATGATCTTCTGAATTTCCATAAGATCTATGGAATAGTTTTGGAAACATGTCCATTTTCACAGCGTTGGATATTTATATATCCCTTGTTGATATATCCCCATCAACAAGGGATATATTTCCATTTTCTAATATCCTTTTTGATCTCCTTTTACGGAGTACTGCAGTTTTCAATGTGTAGATCTTTTACGTAAGTATTTGATTTTTTGGAAGCTATTTTGAAGCTGGTTATCTTCCTAATTTCTCTCTATAGTGATTTTACTCTTTTCATTCTTCAATGCATACATTTGAGTTGTTTTTCTTCCCTTTTTTAATAAAGTTAACTAGAGGTTTATTATGTTTATTTATTCATTCAAAGAACCAACTCTTTGATTTATCAATTCTTCATATTGTTTTCTTAGTCTCAACTGTGTTAATTTCTGCTGTATTTTTTTAAATTTCCTCCTTTGTATGAACTCTGGTTTTGACTTGCTCTCTTTTTTCTAGAAGTTTATTAGGTTGCTTATTTGTGCTTGCTTTGTTGCTGTAAGGTGAGACTTCGCCATTTCAAATTTACCTCTTAGGACTGTTTTCACTGCATCTCACTGGTTCTGCTAAGTTTCAGCAAGTTGCTTTTCTATTTGATTGTAGATATTGGTTCTGGTATGTTTGTTTGTCTTTTTGAGGTAGGGTCTCACTGTGCAGTTCAGACTGACTTTGAGCTCTCTTTATAGTCCAGGCTGCCTTCAAGCTCACAGTGATCCTCTCTGCCTCAGCCAGCTGAGTGCTGAGATTATACTCAACTAATAGATATTTTATAATTTCTTCAATTTCTTCTGTGACCAATTGGTTGTTCAAGAGGTCATTATTTAATTTCAGGAGGTGTGTGGAGTTTTTTCATTTTCTTTTGCTATTAATTTCTAATTTCATTGCACTATGGTCAGATAATATGCATGGTCAAATAATACGCATGGTCAGATAATACAATTTCAATTCCTTTCCATTTACTTAAGCATCTTCTATGGGCTAGTAGATGCTTTATTTTAAAAAACATCCCTTGTACATCTGAGAAGAATGTATATTTTGAAGTTGTAGGGTAGAACATGCTGTAAATATCTACTAAGTCCAATTGCTCACAGATTGAGTGCAGCTGTGTTAATTCTTTGCTGAGTTTTTTGTCTGGTTGATCTACTTTTTTTGTGTGTGTAACAATGGGATATTAAAGTATAATGTAAAATTGTATTATTGCTTATTTGATTTTTCATGTCTATTAATATTTTTCCTACATAATTAAATGCTTCTGTATTCGGAGAATATGACTGTTATCTCTTCCTTTTGGATTTTTCCCCACTAACGAGTGTACAATAAGCTTCTTTATTTCTTTTGATCATTCTTGGTGTGAAGCTCACATTGTCTACAAGCAATATAGCTTCACCTGCTTTTTTTCTGGGTTCTTGTCACAAGGAGTCCTACAGTGCATCCTTGGACTTTCATTCTATGTGTTTGTTTTTGAGTTAAATGTGTGTCTGGTGTGTAGCACATTGTGGAATCTTGGTTTTTGATCCATCCTACCAGTCTGTTTCTTTTGATTGGTGACCTGAGGTCATTTACATTAATGGCTATAAGCAACATGTACTGACTTACCTTTGTCCTGTTATTTTCCTGCTATTTAATCCCTGGTTTGCCCCTTCTGTTTAACTGCTCTCCCTGCTGGTGTTTATTCCTAAGCACAATGCTGGTTTGCCTAACTTACTACCTGTTGGCTCATATTTTGGATGTTTTCATCTCTCTAATCTCATCTGTCCTTCATGTGCTCCCAAGGATCCTACTATGAGGCTAGGGTTCCCTGTGGCCCCATTCCACAGTGTAGGAGGATGGGCCCATCAACTTAATTCCTCTGGCAGGTTGCTAAGTCCCCATTTCTTCCTGGGCTGGCTAGTTGCCCCACAGTGTAGGGGGAGGTGCCAGGCCTCTGCATTCCTCCAATGGATCCCTTCTCCAAGTCCTAAATTCTTCCTGGGCTGGTGACTGGGTGCCCCAATCTCCTCACTTTGATTTCATTTTATTATTATTTTTTATTTAATAGGAGAGTTTTTGTTGTTTTGTTTTAGTGCCGAGGACCAAACTCAGGGCTTCCAGCTTGCTAGACAAGTGTTCTACCACTGAGCCAAATCCCCAGCCCCAATATCCTCCCTTTGTGAAGTTAGTCATTGGTTGTATGCACTCCATTTTCAAGGAAAGCTTTCATTTGATAAAAGGATATGGTGGTTGTATAATTAAGGTGATTAATTATAAACAATAGAAATGTACTAAGAGGGAAAAAAAATGAAAAATTAAAGATTCTAGGTTCAGGATGTTCCTACCTAGTTCTCTAGGTAAGACTAGGAATACCAACTAAACGTCTGGGACCTGAACTCTGTTCCAAAGCACAGAGCTATTCTAGGGAGTGTTTTGGTCTCTCTCCCAAACTCATGTTGAATCCTAATCCTCACTGTGATGGAAGTGGCTAGGAAGTGGGGCTATCAAAGGCGAGTGGACCGGGTCATGAGGGTGGGGCTCTCCACTTGGGGATTAGCGCTCTCACAAGGCAACCCAGTCACGTGTGCAGTTGGAGACGAAGGAGTCAGATCCTGCCATCAGGCCAATCTGATCTCACACTCTCTCCTTCCAGAACCACAAGAAAGTAATTTCTGCTTTTCTGTTTTAATAAGCCATTCGATCTTTGGTATTTTTCAAAAATAATTTTTTTAACTTAAAATTTCATTTGATATCTATTACAAATCAGAGAAAGGAAAAATATTGCGATCTTTATTTTATAGACAAGTTAGTTTTCTGGTGAATTAGGTATAGAAGGTCACAAAAGTGGCATATACGACAGCTGTGATTTAAAATAGAGTTAAATTTTGTCCTGGGACAGGAGTTCATTCATGAGCCAAGTAGACATTTCTAGTTGAAACTGGATAAACTACTCCCAGGATAGACTGTATTTGTACTATCCCTGAGGATAGAGCTCAAGAGAAATAGTGATAACCAGACTGGAATCTTTGAAGAGTATCATAAGCCACTTGGAAATTTAAACTAACACCTGGCCTCCCGTCCTATCTCTATCATTATAAACTCTGAGACTCAGATAAATGAGATTATGGGACAATAGATAAGATTTTCCAGGACCTTTTCCTTGGAGAGTTTGTAAGATTCAGTTCCGTTTTTGAGAATAAAAAAGGATTTCGTTTTTTGTTTTTGTGGTGGAACAGAGGATTGAACTCAGGGCCTTGTGCTTGTCAGGGAAGCGCTTATTCCACTGAGCCATCTCCCTGGCCCCAGGATTTAGTTTTTAACAAATAAAGATCATTACAAAGAAACAGTTAAACCACAATTTTGAAAATTAAAATGATGCTGGGATTCACACCAGCATGCGAAATGAGAACATTAACAGAAATAAAAACATCCTCTATTCCAACTGCAAGTTCTGCCTTAAATTAAAATAAGCCCACTTTGTTTTATGGAATGATGACTACAGAGATTTCAGTTACTAAACCACAGCAATCAAGCCATTTGGAAAGATAACTACAGCATTGCCACCTGCCAGTGATGCACTATGAGATGGCCAGGTGACATCCTTAAATAAAGGATGAAGGTCGGGGAAAGAAATAACTACAGAGAGCAGAAAAAGAATCTGAAACAAAGTAAGAATTAGAGCGGGCCAGGTAGCTCATCAGATTAAAATGTCTGCTTAGGCAGAAGCAGGGACCTGAGTTCGATCCCTGGCATGCTGCACCAGCCCTGGCCCTGGGGCGGGCTGAGATGGAGACTGAGACTGGGTATGGTGGCACGCTCCCATAAGCCCAGTGCTTGGGAGGCTGAAAACAGGAGGATCACTATGACACCGATCTGAGTAGTGAGACTCTGTAGACCCTGTACTAAATACATTTAAAAAAAAAAAAGAATTAGATACATAACCTCATTCAGGAACAAAAAATCAAAAAATGGCTCTGCTGTTATGGTACAGAAAGCCTTCCTGGAAACATCTTTGATTCTTTGTTTGTTTATAAAGATTACAGTGGGCCAGCCAAATCGCTCAGCAGATTAAAGAGCCTGCAAGGCTGGGCTTTCGATCCCTGGAACATGCCCCTGGGATGCGCTGAGACAGCAATTAAGACTGGACGTGGAGGTGCTCACCTGTAATCCCAGCTCTTGGGAGGCTGTAAAGAGGTGTATCGCTGTGAGTCCAACCTAGTAGTGGGACCCTGGATACCCTGTAGACCCTTCCCTAAAATACAAAAAGAGAAAGAGAGAGAGAGAGAGAGAGAGAGAGAGAGAGAGAGAGATAGGTTACAGAGCTTCAGAACACATAATCTCCTCTGAAAGTTCCCTGAGCCTGTCTGAAGTACAGAATTCCTCTCATCCTTTCCTTAGCCTGGTTTGACTTCCGTTTTTATAAATTTGCACTTTCTAGAAAATGTATGCAAAGGAAGTCACCTGGTACACGTTTTTCATGTCAAGCTTCTTTCTCTAAACATAATCTTGGAGAATTATCTGTGCAACAACAAATAGCACTTGATTCTCATTTACTGAAGGAAAGTGTCCGACTCTAGGATCAGCAATGGACGGACACTGGGCTGTGCCAGTCTTGAGGCTTCAGGGAATCGCACCGCCTTTGCCCCCTTCACCTTGGGTGGAGGTTAGTGCCACTGCCGTGTCGTGTCATTCCATGATTTCAGCAGCAGCACCTAAACTGAAAGCGGATTACGGCAACGATATCTGGGTAACATGGAATTGAAGAGTCTGAAGTAGCCACAGTCCTGTCCAAGGAGTCATTTCTCATGTTAAACACACCCAGCAGGACACACCCACAGTACGCCATGGATCCTCTGATTTACCCTTGATTATGGACATTGTTTTTTTTTGGAATGAGGGATTGAACTCAGGTCCTTGTGCTTGCCAGGGAAGTGCTTATTCTACTGAGCCATCTCCCTGGACATTGTTTTGCCACTTAAAAAACAGAAGGAAGCCCGAGGCACACTCACCATCCTGGTTGTGCTGCCTCCCTCAGCTGTCCCACCAGGATTTCACAGAAGGTGGGTTTCTTTTAAGGCCAATAAAACACTCCTCCACTTATGTCAATTGGGAGGAAATTAGAAAAGATCATTTTTTAAAATAGATTTTGGTGTCTTATCATACAAGCTTATAAAGATCTGTATTCCCTTAACTATAATTGTAATTTCAAAATCCAAGAAGTTCTAAAATAAGGTTTTCATAAGCTTGATAACAAAATCAATTTCCTTATATATCTAAACTGATAATCTGTTTATCCCATTGCGTGTGAATATTCATTTATTTTGTTGCAGAAATATTAACATGTTTGGTGACTGGGGAGGGGGTGTTACCACATTTTTCTAAGAGCTAATTTAGCATGGTATTTGCACCAAATTACCTTTTTAAAAATACGAATATTTCATGATTCTAAAACATCTGGCTCCAAAGCTTTCAAATAACACAGTGTGGCTCTCTAATCTTTTTTTAAATAATTTAGAAGATACTGTTTTTATTAAAAATGTGAAATAATTTTATACTGTAGATGGTTTTTCACTTTATGTATTAAGTGATTTTCAAATTTAAAAAAAAAGCAAGAAAGTGTCTGTGGCAGTTCGTCCTGATTCTTTACTGCTTTCTCAGTCTATTTTCATCCCTTAGATAGTTACATTTCCTATTGCCTGCTTCCTGTTTTTGCTTTCCTCAAGGGTACCATGTACCACATGTGGGTTCCCCATAGAATTCCCAAAATGAACAGAGAAAATACAAGTCTTAGCTGGGCCTGGTGGCGCATGCCTATAATCCCAGCACTCAGGAAGCTGAGGCAGGAGGATTGTTGTGAGTTTGAGACAAGCCTGAGCTACAAAGTGAGCTTAAGGCCAGCCTGAACTACATAGTGAGACCCTGTCTCAAAAAGACAAAAAAAAAAAAAATACAAGTCTTCTGCCAGGTGTAGTAGCACACACTTATAATCCTAAGCACTCAGGAGGCTGAAGCAGGCAGATTGCTCCAACTTCAAGGTCAGCCTGAGCTACAAAGTGAGTTCAAGTCCAGCTTGAACTGCAGGGTGAGACCCTGTCTGAAAAAGACAAACAAATGCAAGTCTTCCATTCCAAATGGTGAATTCAACTTTACAAAGTGACTTCTTGACTTCTTACACACATTCTTTTCTTTCCATAATTTTATTGAGAAACAAATAGCAATGAGAGAGTTTCAAATCAAATTTGTAGGACAGTTTCAATAATTAATACATTGCATATTGTTTTCTTAGTGGTTAATTGTTGTACAAGATGCAGCTATGATATTCTATTTATAAACACTATTAGAACAGATCCCTCTGTTCATTGAATTAAGAGAATGTAGCTATATAACAATCTTAACTATTTTGAATCTACAGATACAAAATGGTCATTCATTTCTATCCCCTTTTTTGTTTAGTTTTGTCAATTAAATATTATAGGTGTGTGAATTCAGAAAAATATTCCCAAATAGTCCAGTAGTCCATAATAGCATTGGGTTTTCCATATGTTAGGCAATGTCAGAAGTTGTTGACTTGAGTTCTGTACAGCTCAGTGTAACAATATGGCTTTAAGCTGGGTGTGGTGGTGCAGCCCTGTAATCCCAGCACTTGGGAGGCTGAGGCAGGAGGATTGTTGTGAGTTCGAGACCAGCCTGAGCTACAAAGTGAGCTTAAGGCCAGCCTGAACTGCATAGTGAGACCCTGTCTCAAAAAGACAAAATAATAATGATAATAATAATAATATGGTTTTACTTCTTATACTTCAGTTTAATACTTTTCTGCTGGATGCTTAAGACCAAGATAAAGCAAGACCTATGTAACAAGAATTATGGCTTTTGTATCTGGTTAAGATCAGTCAAATCCCCTCAGGATTTATCCTGAGACCCTGCACCACAGTTTGTAGATCCTTTGTCTGTGTCAGCCGTGTGGATGAGTGACGCTCATTCTTTGACCAATTTGCTTACACACATTCTTGATCTCAAAATCAAGTGACGGTAGCACTATGACTTAACCCCCACCTTCTAGGTTGGCGGTAACCAACCTAGAAGCACTCGGTACCTTGGTGAGCTCAGGGTTGCTCACATCATGCACTGAAAGTACATGAACAGCTATTTCCCAAGAGGAGAATCTAAGCTTTCAGTAAAGAAATCCAAGTGGATTTCTCTTTAGTTGTTCAACCTCTTAGTCGTAAACTTTAACTGAATAAGATAACAAAGTACGTTTTTTATTTCTTTTCATGGTAAATCTTTTTTTGATGAATTTTAGTACACGGTCTACGGGGTTTCACTAGGTAGATCAGACTCAGTGATTCTCCTGTTTTCAGCCTCCCAAGCACTGGGATTACAGGCATGTGGTACCAGGGTCCTTGAACTTGCCTGGAGGTGCTTAGACCACTGAACTATCTTTCTGTCCCTATGAGCCACTATTTTTTTTTTTTTTTTTTTTTTTTTTTTGTCTATTTTGAGACAGGGTCTCTCTGTGCAGTTCAGGCTGGCCTTAAGCTCACTTTGTAGCTCAGGCTGGTCTCGAACTCACAACAATCCTCCTGCCTCAGCCTCCCTAGTGCTGGGATTACAGGCATGTGCCACCACGCCCAGCAACTATGAGCCACTATTGATTAGAAATAATCCTTAATTTCCTCCCCAACTTTTTTCAAATACATACACTGAACAGTATTCCTTTTTTTGGTGTGCTATTTCACAAACTCAGAAATTTTTCTTGAATTATTTCTCAAGTTTTACTTGCCTGCATTTTCTGGTAATTTCTCCTGCATTAGTTAGATTGCTGTTCTGTGATCACTGTCACATTTGAATGTAGCCAGGAAGCTCCAGGGGAGCAGTTCAGTGATCCTGCTGGTTCTTAGGGCTTCAACAGTAAGATTTATTTTAAGTTTAGGCAAACTTCTGCCGCCAAGGAAATCTGATTGCATGGCTTGGTTTTGCTTTATTTTGTTCTAGTGTTTTGTTTTATTTTGTTTTGTTTCATTTTGTTTTCCATTTTCAACCAACTAAAATTTCTTGAGTTGACTCAGCTTAAGATCATCTTTTCCTTATAATTACTAATTCGTGCAGCACCAAAAAACTAAAATTATGTCTTACCATTTTTTTTTTTTTCTTTTTTTGGGAATCTAGCAATTAAACTCAGGCCTTCATGCTTTGCAGGGAAGCGCTTATTCCACTGAGCTGTCTCCCTGGCCCCTAACAATGTTTTTATATATAAAGTCGCATTTAAAAACAATACCTAGGAATCACCCTAATTTTTTTATAATTCTTTGTTGGCCCAAACCCTTACAGTATTAACCAACACAGCCCACTAATAGGGTGTTTACAACTAAATATAAAACATACTTTGCGTTCAGCTCCAAGAGTGTGCTCAGCTGAGTAGAAGAGAATTTTTATTTCATTTATTAGTATTATTTTTTTAATGTACCCTAGGCATTAAACAGCTTTGACCACCAACCCAGGCATCCAGCTAGGGTGCACAAAGGACTGTCATGTGCTTTGTCCCTGGCTGACATAAGAACAACACCACCAATGAGGTGTCTCTTTGCCCACTGCCAGGGGGTTAAGATAATTTTTAAATTTTTGCAATAGAAATATTTTATATGGGCCCACTAGTGTGCCAGGAAAGAGAGAGAGCTGTGGCTGTGCTTCCACAGACATAAAGATGTCCAAGAGTACCCAGAAGGCTTAGCATGCATTTCTGGAGTCCAGGGCAAATCTTGCTGTATGGTGTACAAAAACACTTGAGAAATCTAAAAGCAAATGACTGTAACTGTCAACTTAAAGCAGTAAGTTGGAGTCACTAGAATATGTTAGGAACAGGTTAGTTTTCACTAACTGAAAAGCCGAGGATTCTGATTTATCTCAAGAATATGTGAGACAGGGCTGGCCAGATAGTTCAGGGGACTAAAGCACCTGCTTAGGCAGGCGCAGGGACCAGAGTTCGATCCCCAGCATGCCATGCCAGCCTGACCCCTAGGGCACACTGAGACAGCAACTAAGACTGGGCATGATGGCATACACGTGTAATCCCAGCACTTGGGAGCAGAAGGATCACTAAGATTCCGACCTATGTAGTGAGACCCTGTACTAAATATATTTAAAAAAACAAAAACACGACAGAAAAAACTAGTCTGAGCCACTTTGAGTTCTGCCAAAGATGAACTGTTAAGTGAAATTGATATTGGCGAGAGAAACTCCCATCCTGAAAGATACCTGGGGAGAGTTTGTGTTTGTGTTTCTCTAAAACTGAAGAAACAAATTTTAAGAACAACACAGGTTAAGAGCAGATTATATTTATTGGAGGAAAGAAAGCTTATATCCAAGAGAGGGACAGATGGGGACCCAAGAGGGTTGCCAAGGAACCTGCATTTCCTAGGAATTTTTATAGAGCAAAGCCTTGAAGCAAGGCCATCCAAAGTGGGAAACATGGGAACTGGCCAGGTGGGCATGAGGTGAGGCAAAATATGTTCCACCAAGAATATGACAAGCACGATTGCTCAGGTGAAATTGATTAAATGAAGATCAAATGGGGAAGTGAGATGTATAGCAAGTGGACCTGAACACAGAACAGGGGCTCTTCGAGTAGGGAGCTCGGCTAGTGACTCTTCTGGCTTTTTCAAAGTAATTGATAACTATTCAGAATATCAGTCCCTGATGCCTACCCCTAAGGAGGTATGTGGGTGCAGTTATTTAATGTTTTGTCATGAGGCCTGGCCCACAGCTGGAATGCCTGTCTGTCCCACAGTTACAAGGTAACTTGTCTTACATACTAGGTCCTTTGAGGGCCCAGCCCTGTCTGACAACCTATAATGTCTTTCTTTCTTTCTTTCTTTCTTTCTTTCTTTCTTTCTTTCTTTCTTTCTTTCTTTCTTTCTTTCTTTCTTCTTCCTCTCTCTCTCGCTCTCTCTCTCTCTCTCTCTCTCTTAAACTGAGGATCAAACTCAGAACTTTATGCTCACCAGGCAGATGCCTACACTGCTGAACTATCTCCCTGACAGCCTATAATATTTCTAATTCAGCTGCCTACAACAAAATGACCTAGGAAGGCAAGAACTAAATAGAAAGAGACTATCATAAAGCCAAAAGATGAGAGTAGAGTGGTTAGTTGATGGAAAATATACTTGTGAAGGCCAGACGGTAGGAAACCATTTTCAGTGGGTTCTCAGAAGAACCTAGCAAAATGCCCAAGAGAGAATCAGTGTAAATGGAATAAGATCCAGGGAAAATAAAATCACCCAGTTACACCATCAGGTAGGAGCTAACATAGGCCCTTGGTCTCCACTGCCCCCATCATTTTGGTGGTGGTGAAAAAACTCGGGACCAGGGAGGCTAACTAGGGCAGGAAAACACCACAAAGCACATCTACAGGCTGTGGCCACACTGGATAAAGGTGCTGCAATGAAAGAAAAACTTCATGAGACAGAACTTGGAAAGGATTTCAGAGAGGGCTTCTGTTGGTGGTAGAACTTTCTTGTAGCAGACTAATCCATTCAGCACCAAAACAAGCATATGAAACAGAGAAGATGCCTAGGTACAAAAATACTCATTGCTGAGACACCAAAGCCTCTAGAATTTTAGGGGTGAGTATCTTAGATAAATAGGCCATAAGTTAGATGACCTCAGAGCTCTGACCTTGTTTTCCCACAAAGTGTTTTCTGTTAAGTGAAATGACCAAACGTCAGCAACAACAAACCCTGAGAAGGGAAAGTTTCTGACTGCTCCCAATGCAGAGCAAACCACTGGGGTGTAAGGCTGCCAAGGCCATGGGCACAAATTGAGAAATTCACAAGACAACAGTGTGTGACTCTTTGCACCTCTTTCTCTAACCCTTTATGCCAATTTCTAATTGGTATGCAGGATCCTGCTAGATATTTCAACATTCCTATTAGAATTATTAAGGACTGAATTGAGACTATGTCCTAACCAACTGGATGAGGCTTAAGGACTTAAATTTAGACTTGAAGTAGCAGTGTTTATGTACAAAAGAACCTCCTGTTACCCTAAGCTGGCAACAGCTGAAATAAATTCTCTCAGGAATAACAGTTCAAAAGCCTCAGTAATTCACACACACACACACACACACACACACACACACACATTTGATATCAAATTTAAAAATTACCTTCAATGCATAAGTAAGAAAATGAGGAATAGAAATAGAACTTAAAATGAATTATATATTAGGTAATCAGTCACAGACTTTAAGATTATCAAGACAGGGAATCTTGTCATGCAATTGATATAAAAAAAATCTAACGGAAATTCTCTAATGAAAAGACAAATTAATGACTAAATTGACATACTTGATGAGTTTAAACTCGTGTTGGGTTGAGCTGAGAGGAAAAAGGAAAGGATCGATCAGAAGCTCCGGGAGCTGGTTGCAGGGAGTGGAAGACAGAGAGCAGAGGCATGCATGATACCCAGGAAAAAGCCTAATGTCTGTGCACAGGGAATTTTAGAAGAGGAATGAATGAGTGTGGCAACAGCAGTATTGAGGATATAATGTCTAATTCTCTAGAATGGACAAAAGTCTTTAAGCAACACTATGAAAATTCCACAGACGCAAAGCAGAACACAAAGAAAACACATGTCCGGCCACATCATAGAAGACTGGGAAAAGATAATCTTACAGGGCACCATACAGCTTTTAAAAAAACAACTGAAAAAAAAAAAGTCTTCTGTTGCTTTCAAAGAATAAGATTTAAAAACTGATGGTGGAAGTCAGAAAATATTAAAATCTTAACTTTAAAGAGCTCAAAAAAAACAATTGTCAACCTTTTCTTCTGTATTTCGTACAGGGTCTCCCTATACAGCTTAGACTCAGAGCGATCCTCCTGTTTTCAGCTTCTCTAGCTCTGGGATTACAGGCTTGCACTATCATGCCTGGTCTCAGTGGCTGGCTCAGCATGCCCAAGGGACAGGCCGGCGAGGCATGTAGTGCTGGGATCGAACCCCAGTCCCTGTGTTCGCCTAAGCTGAACAATCTCATTGGCCCCCCCATAGTCGCCAACTTTCAATTTTATGCATTTGAAGATTTGCCCTCCAAATATTGACAGAGCAAATAAATGAAAAAATGTTCATGCAAAGGGAAAATATTGGGCTGGGGATATGGCTCAGTAGAATGAGTGCTTCCCTTGTAAGCACAAGGGCCTGAGTTCAATCCCTGGTTCCGCAAAAAAAAAGGGAAAACATTTGCACTAGAAACATGGCAATAAGGAAATGAGTAAGTTTAAATCAATATGATAGTAGGAAAAAATAATAATGCCACATAGTGATTAAATTCTATGTAGTATGTAGAAAGACAATAACAAAATAGATGGTGGCTCGTCAATGGAGTTCTAAGATTTTAATATTATACAGAATGTGGTAAAAGTGCTCTAGATACTAATTATAGTGATTAAAGCGTTAACATATTTTAACCCTGAGTCAATAACTATAAGAATATAAGACTAAAATCTATAATACATATGGAAAAAAAGTACATATGATACTTCAAATGAATTTTCACTCAGTAAGAAGTACACTATGAAAATAAAACATTGGGCAAGAAGAAAGCACCGAAGAAACAAGAAAGCAGAGATGGCGACGGGCATAAAACACAGTGAAACTTCTGAACTACAACAAAGAACTTGTTAGAGGGAAATTTACAGCCCAAGAGCGCGTGCTGGGGAAGCCGAAAGGCAGGACGCCAATTATCTGCTATTCAGCTCACAAGGTAAAAATAGCAGAAAGCAAACTCAAAGAATGTAAGTGGAAATAAAAAGCAGAAAGCAGTAAAACGGTTGGCAAAATATAATTAGAGAAAACTCAATAAGAATAAAGATTAGTTCTTCTATAGAGTACTAAAATGAATCAACCATGAACAACTCTGTTAAAAAGAGGTCAAAAAGGTAAGAAGTGCATCTGCCAATATCATACGTATCTTAAGGTATTAATCAATAATGAGATATTATGAATAACTTCAGACCAATGAGTACACCATTTAATGAAATGGAGAACTTTTTTAAAGCTAGAAAAATTCACAGAAGAAACAGGAAATGTAAATGTTCATATTTCAATCAAAGAATCTGAATATATAAGTAAAATTTCACCACAAAGAAAAATCTCAGCTCCCACAAAATTCTTGTGATAAACAGAAATTACGCAGATCCTTCAAGAAGTAACTTTCCAAAGAGCTCAGGTAGGCTAGGGGAATACATTTTATGGAAAATGTGTATAAAAAGAAAAGCAAAGATAAATTGCTTTATGACTATGCTATTAATATCAATTAACTTGTTAAAAACACAATTTTCCTCAGAATCAGTAAAGCTATTATTCTTAAATCTTTTCTGTTGCTAACGTAGTCAAGGTTCTCTTCTTGTGATAAGGCTTATTGTTAACCAATGTATGATGTTCATTGACTTCTTTAACTTTTAAAATTTGTGATATTCTTAGAAACACTACCAGAGACTGGTAGTGAGGCAAGTGTCAGGAGCCACACATATCTCCAAGGGAGCAAGAGAACAAAAGGAAATGTCCGAGTGGAGATGTTAGCAAGTTGTATTTGACAGTCTCCAGATGGATTTGCAAGTACCTGCATCTTTTTTATTTTATTTATTTTTTGTGACCAGCTCAGACCACCCTGGGGTGGGGCTGGTATGGCATGTGGTGCCAGGGATCGAACCGCCGTCCCTAGGCTTGACTAAGTTTGCCTGAGCAGTCACTTTAGACCACTGGGCTGTCTTGCCAGCCCCAGAAGTTCCAGTTTTACCTAATGATACAAGCTACCATTGTCTGGCAGAGCACTGCAACATGAATACATCTTCGGCATCAGATTCGACCAGATGTTGAGCTGAACCGGAGCTCACACACGCCTTTCAGTTCTTCCATCCTGCCTGGTTCCCAGCTCCACAGTGGGCATGAGTTTACATTGGCAATGAACTTGCTCACCGCCAGAGGTGCTGGAAATCACTCTTAGAGACATGAACTCTGGATTAAATGGATGCCAGCAATTCTTATGTGCTGAAAGTTAGTGTCTGAATAAATGAGATTCCTTTATCCATTAATTTTTGAAAATTTTAATATCTTTACTATTTATGGCAAAATGTATAGTGCCAACTCCTCACTACAATTTTATAATCAGGACTTAATCCTTCAATTTGCTTTGAAATGCATAAGTTTTTATGTATTCCATCTCCTTTTACAAGAATCAATAAAATGGGCTGGGGAGATAGCTCAACAGTATAAGCACCTACTTGACAAGCACAAAGTCCTGAGTTTGATCCCCAGTTATGCACACACACACACAAAAGAATCAATAAAATACATTTAAGAAAAAAAAAACTTTCTACTATATTTATCTGAAAAAATGTGAAAATATATTGATAGTACCAGTTAAAAACACTTTGACTGTTCTGAAATGTATAAGGTAGTACACACTGGATTAGGAAAGACAGCTGGACTTTCTTTAGAGGGACTACGAAGCAGCCATTGGCTGCAACTGATAAGTAAAATCTAGATTTATGTTTTCCTTTCTTTTTCTTTTTGAGACAGAGTCTCACTATGCAGTTCAGGCTCGCTTTGAGCTCCTGTTGTAGCCCAGGCTGGTCTCAAATTTGTACTGATCCTCCTCGCTCAGCCTCCTGAATGCTGGGATTACAGGCATGTACCACCATGCCTGACTAGATTTGTTAGAAGACTGGAGAGTGGCAGTTAGCACCAAAGTGGCCAACCAAGAGACCTGAGAAATACCTTATTTACATTATAATTTATAATATGTTGGCGTTTATCAAAATTTGATTTACTAAAAAATAAATATAAAAAAATGAAAAGTGAGCCGGGCGTGGTGGCGCATGCCTGTAATCCCAGCACTCGGGAGGCTGAGGCAGGAGGATTGTTGTGAGTTCGAGACCAGCCTGAGCTACAAAGTGAGTTTAAGGCCAGCCTGAACTGCATAGTGAGACCCTGTCTCAAAAAGACAAAAAAAAAAAAAAAAAAAAAAAAAAAAAAAAAAAAAAAATGAAAAGTTTGAAAATTAAAAAAATAATGTTGATTTACTTGCTAAGTTTCTGAAACATGTATACTGCCAGAATGATGTTTTGGCCAATAACAGTATATATATACATACTGTTATATTTTCCCCCTCACAGTATAGTGAAACTGAAATATTCCTGTTCCTTTTATCATGTAGTAGCCTTTATAATGCCCCAGCATTGGGGCCGGGGAGATGGCTCAGTGGAATAAGCGCTTCCCTGGCAAGCACAAGGGCCTGACCGCCAAAAATAAATAAATAAATAAATAATAATAATAATAATAATAATAATAATAATGCCCCAGCATAATGAGCTTCGCACCTGTCTACGAGGTTGCTGGGATACACAAACCTAGTGTACCTGCAGCTGTAGCAAACCCAACCCCGCAGTTTTACACAGCACATATCATAGTCAGGTTACCGGCTCAGGAAGTCACTATGCTGTGCTCCTCGTCATTGTGTTAGGTTGTACTCCCCCCACTTACAAAGAGTAGCTTCTAGTAGTGTGACGTATTGGACCAGGAGATGCTGCCTCGGGAGCTTTAGTTACTCCATTGCTCAACGGCATCAAGAGACCGTGCTGAGGGAGTGAGCGCTGCCAGGTCTGTGTGATGTTGGCTCAGTGGGAAACACACAGAAACATTCCTGAGAGCACTTTTGTGATCGTGCGTGTGCATGTGTGTGTGTGTGCACGCGCGCGCGTGTGCATGTGTGTGCGTGTGTGTATACATAATACCATTATCTCCTTCATCATCATAACTAAGTATGTAAAGAAAAGCATTCATATACTGAACCTAAACTGTGTTTTCTTTTTCTTTTTTTTAAATGTGTTTAGGACAGTGTCTACAGGGTCTCACTGCACAGATCAGACTCATAGTGATTCTCCTGCTTTCAGCCTCCCAAGGCTGAGATTATAGGCTCGACCCTCCATGCAGGTCTCAGTCACCGTCTCAGCCACCGTCACTTTGATGCTGGAGGTGGGTAACGAGAAATATTCTGAACTTTTAAATACTTCCCAACCCTGGGAATCAAGAGTACAATATTCCAAACTTAAAATATAACAAAATAAATAAATAAATATCTTTGTCATAAAAATGATTTTAATTACATATATAAAATATTTCAAAGACATAGAATAAAATTTTTCATTAGGAGAGGTTGGGAAAGTGGAGGAAATGGAGCCATATAGGCCTTAAGGTGCAAAATAGCAAATGCGTAAATTAACAGGTCCAGAGCTCTAGCGAGCAGCATGAGGACTACAGGTAATGAGTGTACACCCATACTTGGAATTTGAGCTGTACTTGCTGCAAAACAAAGCAAAGTATGACACTATAGCAGATGAGGAATATTTTCATTGTCCTTAATTAGCCTTAACCACATTACTGTCTATAGATAGACAGATAGTCCCTAGCATCACATTGTATACCTTAAGTGCACACAATAACATTTAAGGTTCAACTAAAAGTTATTTAAGCATTATGAAAAAGGCACTGAGATTTAGTTTTACATGGTGCAGAACCCTGGCAACAACAAGAACAATAACAATCATTTGAGTTTAGTACGATCTGGAGCTCAGTGTCAGCCTCCAGCACATGTTTTTGTGGTGACTTACAGTAATGGAGGACCTAGTAGACCCTAACTCTTCTCTAGCCATTGCGTGAAAGTGAACACTGATGGAAACACCTTGGGAATTCAAGTGTTCAAAGAGAAACGTAGGACTAGACCTGCACTGGGAACTTCTCTTCTGCTGAACACTCTCAGCCCTGCCTGCTCTCCCCCACCCCTAAGGCGAACTCTTTCCAGTACTTTCCAGCCCCTCCCTACAGCTCCCTCACCTCAGTGTGCTGTCCTAACACTTGTCTGCTGACTAAGGTGAGGCTCACTAGCCTGGAAGCCAAATCTGTCTGCACATATATAGAGTCTGGCACCAAGAGTATAAACACAAAACCTGCGCACACCAGAGGCATCGATGTCAAGCTCAGGGCAGTGTGAACAGTGGCCAGCTCAGACGCACAGGGCTGGAGCACAGAGAATACCTCTCAAGAGGACAGCACAAGAGAAGTGCACGGTTCTTCAGAACCAGTGAGGGCTTTGCCTTGGGAACACAGCCAAAAGTGAGGTCATGGCACCAACTTCTGGTTGGGGTCATGACCCCAAGAATGAATTTTCCTGGTCTCTCAGTTCTGTCTCCTATATCAAAATATCATGGACTTGGGGTTTAGATGCTTGCTACATTTATTTCTCCGATTTCTGAAGTAGGTCTAGAAGACCAAGGTCAACACACAGGCAGATCCAGGGTCCAGCAGGGGCATTCTTTCTGTTTTGCAGCTGGTGTCTTCTTACAGCATTCTCAGATGAAGGAGAGTAAGGAGCAAAAGTGAGCTCTTACATTTCTCGTCGTGAGGATGCGGTCCTGCTCCGCTAGCTCCCCAAGCCCACCTCTAAATGTCATTGTGCTGGGTGTGAGGATCTCAACATACGGATTTGGGAGCACATGTTCAATCTACAAGTAGTTACAAGAACCCAGAGTAATTCAATAATTGGATTTCCACTCTGTCCCAATTCCACTCTTTTGTAGAATGGTTGTTACTAAACATCCCCATACTCTGTATTTGAGAATTTTTGCTGCTTTGAAGTTTTGCTTTTGTAAGGGATGGTGAAATAGCTCAGCAGACTAAACACCTGCTTAGCCAAGCGCAGGAACTGGGGTTCGATCCCCAGCACCACACGCCATGCCAACACTGCCCTATAGGGGCCCTGAGCCAGCCACCAAGACCAGGTGTGGTGGCACAGACCTATGATCCCAGCACCGGGAAGGCTTAAAACAGGAGGATCACCATGAGTCCAACCTGTGTAGTGAGACCCTGTACATGCATAAAAATAAAAATAGAGGTTGGGCAGATGGCTCAGTGGAATAAGTACTTCCCTGCAAGCACAATGGCCTGAGTTCAATCCCTGGTTCCAGAAAATAAATAAATAAATGAAAATAAATTAATAAATTTTTACTCTTCTAATTTTCTTATTTAGATTATTTTTTATGAAATTATATATATATATATATATATATATATATATATATATATATATATATATGTATATCCACAATCTGAGGCAAGGTACAAATACTAGCAAACAGGTACTTTGAGAAAGAATTCAAGGGTAAAGAAAGCATGATTGCAATTCTAAAAATGATCATACCTAATTGGCCCATGTTTGACCCTACAAAAACACAGATCTTGATTTCTCTGTGATATGTGAGAGACATGTTATAAGTGAGGGTAAGAGAGCCAGAAAGAGAAAACCCTTCAAGGACTTTTCAGGCCCCGTGATTCAATTTTGAAAAAAAAAGAAAAATTAGATTTCTCATTAGATTTTCATCACTCTGGGAAATAGTTTATTCTAGCAATCAAATTAAGAAGCAAGTGATTCCTGTGAATATATTTAATAACTTCTTTTTGGAGCCAGGGAGATGGCTCAGTAGAATAAGCACTTGCAAGTGCAAGGGCCTGAGGTCAATCCCCAGTTCTGAAAAAAAAAAAAATGGGGGGGAAATTCAAAGATCACATGCTTAATCATTCACTACAGGGTACAACCTCAATTGTTATTTTAAAAATTAAATTGTAAATCATTTGCTAACACGAAAAGACAAAGCCAAGTGCCAACTTCTGTGGTGCTTGCCAGGCCTGGAGATTGTCAGAACTCTTCCTGTTAGCGAGCTGAGACATCACATGAAATAGCGGAGGAAGTAGGAAAAATTACATCAACATGAAATATTTATGTTTTTAAAGTTTCCAGAATGAAGTAATTCCTGTTTTCAAATGTGTACATAATAGGTCTGGTGAGATAGCTCAGTGAGGCAAGCTTAGGCAAATGCAAGGACTGTGGCTGGATCCCAGCACCACATGCTGCACCAGCCCTTCCCCAAGGTGAGCTGAGCTGTCCACAAAATAAATAAATAAATAAATATATATATATGTAGATTGATAGGTATACATAAATATTTATATATATCATATATATATATATATATATATATATATACACACACATACATGATAGTTTATGAAAACAAGACTCACACATTAAAGACAAAGCTCACACTGATGGTGCATGCAGAGTTCAGCAGGTCTTCTTTCCAAAAATGAGCTATTTCTTTTTCTCTTTTTTTGCAGTACCCAGGATCTAACACCAGATTTTGTGCTTACTGAGCAGGCATTTATGACACTGAGCTATCTCCCTGACTCTGAAGTGTGATTTCCGTGCAACCCAAGCCAAATATCTAGGAATCAGAGAAAGCGAGACCACCAGGGCTTGAATGGTAAGAAAGATGACAACATGGAAAGGTGTGACCAAGGTCTTAGATAAGTATAGAAGTTTTGAGAAGGAAAACAATGAGTGTCACAGCATACAAAGAAGGAATGGCCATCTGAACCACAGCTGCTGTGCGCACACTACCCAAGAATCCCCTCCTGAGCAAAAGGTTGCTCAAAGTCTGGCTTTCCCAGTGTGTCTTCTCTCGAACCCTAGACCCAGGAAGAGGAGAGAGGCATGAACTTCACTGATACTCAGACAGTTAAGCGCATGGTCATCAGAGAATGCACAGTGGCCTTGAGCAAGATGTTTATCTCCCTCATAAGATGAGGACATCAACTGTTATGGAATTAAGTTCTTTATTTTTTCATGTACTTGGTACAGGCTCTCACTATGCAGCTCAGACTCACAGTGATCCTCCTGCTTTCAGTGTCCCCAGTGCACCACTACATCCGGTCTCTGTGGCTGGCTCAGTGCACCCAAGGGTGGGGCCTGTGTGGCATGAGGTACCAGGGATGGAACCCTAATCCCTGAGCTTACCAAAGCAGGTGCTCAGTCTGCTGAGCTATCTTGCCAGTCCTTAAGGTCTATTCCACAGTCCTTGTGAATATCGAATGACCCACCCTATTAGGACCCTATTATGGAATAGTTTAATGTTATGTATAATAACCAGTATGTGATAATACATAATAATCATGTGAATGTATCTCAACTCTTACTAGCTAGCATATTTTTCTGGAAAAAGATTGTATAGTCAATCCACAAATCAAAAAGTTGGTTCTTTGAAAAACTAAATAAAGTTGATAAGCCTCTTGCCAACCTCATCAAAAAGAGGCAAAAGAAAATTCAAGTACAAGCAATAAGGAATGAAAAGGATGAAATCACCTCAGACCGATAACAGCCAATGAAATACAAAACGTAATAAAAACCCTACCGACAAAGAAAAGTCCAGGGCCTGATGGATTCACAGCTGAATTCTACAAGAAATTTATAGAAGATATAATCCCCACACTCCACAAACTCTTCCACGAAGTTGAAAAGGAAAAAGTCCTCCCAAAATCATTTCTGGAAGCAAGCATAATACTGATTCCAAAACCAGGGAAAGACACAACCAAAAAGGAGGACTACAGACCAATCTCCCTCATGAACATAGATGCAAAAATACTCAACAAAATCTTGGCAAACAGAATACAGCAAATCATCAAGGAGATCATACACCATGACCAGGTAGAATTCATCCCAGGGATGCAAGGATGGTTCAATATTCAAAAATCTATAAATGTAATACACTATATTAATAGACTGAAATCTAAAAACCACATGATCATCTCAATTGATGCAGAGAAAGCCTTTGACCAAGTCCAACACTCATTCATGTTGAAGGTCCTACAGAAAATTAGAATAGATGGACTCTATCTTAACTTGATAAAAGCCATCTATGACAACCCAAAAGCTCATATAATCCTAAATGGGGAGAAACTGAAATCTTTTACTCTTAAATCAGGTACAAGACAAGGATGTCCTCTATCACCCCTCCTATTCAATATAGTCTTGGAATCCTTAGCAACAGCCATTATAAAAGAGGGAGAAATAAAGGGAATACAAATAAGTAAAGAAGAAGTTAAATTATCACTATTTGCAGACGACATGATACTTTACTTGGAAGACACAAAAATTCCACCAAGAAACTACTAGAACTGATAGGGAAATTCAGTAACATAGCAGGATACAAAATCAATACTCAAAAGTCAATACCATTCCTCTACACAGATAACAAACACACTGAAAGGGAAACAATAGAAACCACAGAAAATGAAATACCTTGGGATTTACTTAACCAAGGAACTCAAAGATCTTTTCACGGAAAATTATAGCACCCTAAGAAAAGAGATTATAGAGGATTTCAGAAAATGGAAAGATATTCCATGCTCCTGGATAGGAAGATCCAACATCGTGAAGATGGCCATACTCCCAAAATTGCTGTACAGATTTAATGAAATCCCTATCAAACTGCCACCAACATACCTCACAGACATAGAGAGATCAATCCTAAAATTTATTTGGAACCACAAACGACCTAAAATAGCAAAGGCAATCTTGGCCAATAAAGACAAGGCAGGAGGCATCACAATTCCTGATTTGAAATTATACTACAAAGCCACTGTGATAAAATCAACATGGTATTGGCAACAAAATAGACCTGAGGATCAGTGGAATAGATTAGAAGATGCAGAGGCATCTACGAAAACACTCAGCCATCTTATCTTCAACAAAGGGGCT